>JAVQJL010103411.1:0-72327 GCA_036024295.1 Nannoperca obscura
CTCTCTCTCTCTCTCTCTCTCTCTCTCTCTCTCTCTCTCTCTCTCTCTCTCTCTCTCTCTCTCTCTCTCTCTCCCCTGGACAGATGGCATAGGGTAGATGTTTTTTAACTAGCTAAAAAGTGGAGACACGGTCTACATTTTGTCTTCTAAGTTTTGTACTTGGAGATTATTTTCAGTCCACATGTAAACCAATAAGCTTCAGCTCTGCCCAGAACTCTATTTTTTTTTTTTTTTTTTTTTACAACAATAGCCTACTTTGCGCTTGGCTCTATTTCCATCCTGGCATGAGCAGCACCAGCCAGTGTCACCTTACTGTCGCACAGCTCGGTGACTGGGCCAATGATTGGGCCGACCGGGTCACCGCTTCAAGACTGCGAGACCCAGGCAGCCATCTTGGCCCCCCGCCACATCTTAATTTGGTCTGGTTGTGTTCTTCACCCCTCAATCACCCCCCTCCCCAGCCCTCCCCACCTCCTCAGTGGGCCACAAAGCCATCATTGTGCCCCTGCACTGTCCTCCTCCTCAGACTTCTCCAATTAAACATGGAGATGGACATCCTCGCAGTTTTGAAAAGGTTTGAGCGGGCACACAAAGCTCAGTTTGTGATATTGTGTGTGTGTGTGTGTGTGTG
Organism: Nannoperca obscura; assembly: GCA_036024295.1. Lineage (NCBI taxonomy): Eukaryota > Metazoa > Chordata > Actinopteri > Centrarchiformes > Percichthyidae > Nannoperca > Nannoperca obscura. The sequence goes on from JAVQJL010103411.1 coordinate 632, forward strand.
TTTAAAACATTGCTCCCGTATTGTGTTAGTTGCCACTGTGCCCACTGGAGGCCTGGGAACTCTTCCAGGAAAAGCTGAAGTTCATCAAGTTTGGCCAGCAATATATTCATAGCAGAAACGTAACCTAATCACTTAGTGAATCGACAAAAAAATATAAAAATCACATCATAATTAATCATTTAGGCCAAAAGCAAAAACATTGATAAAATGCCAAGATATTCTCTGGTTTCAGGTTTGAAAATGTTATCTGTGATGGGTATTTTATGCAGATTAACTGATGAGTCCAAAAATTCACCTGCAGATTATTCGATAATGAAAATAGAAAGTTTGCTTGTAAAATTGATCATTTTAAGGATTTTCGGCTTAGTTGATGTTTCTTGTGTTCTTGAGTCACTGTATAGTAAATTCAAGTTAACCAATTAACAAGCCCAAATTAAATAGTTATTGTTCTTGATCCCATTGGATTACAGTTATGAACCTGATCTCTTCTGAAAGGTAACTACTTTACGTTCCCTTTTTTCAAACTCCATTCCCCCATTTTGTCTCAAAGTGTTGACATCTGAAGCCAAGATAACCCCGGTGACACGCCCAGGAAACACAGAACATATTATACAATTGCTTTAACAGGCTGAATGCTCTATTAGGTTTGCTAACGTCACTCCTTTTACATGAACTTCCTGCGATCATTCATTCATACAAGATCGATGACTTCCATAGCAAGCGCATTGACGCAGCGCAGCTGGCAGTTTCAGGACATGAACAGTTAGAAATAATTGCAACCAGGTGGATCCTGCTTGACGCTTAGCGTGAGGTGTTGCTTGCAGTGACTTGTCTAAAACAGCAAAGGGGTAATTGATATATTTTGAATGTTTGTGATATCTTGCTTCGGCCTGGTGAAGGATGAGCAATATTTCAGTATTTCCTAAAGACAGCATGCAGTGAGGTTTTGTTTTTTCCTGAGCCTCATTGAATTCTCGCCGCTCTTGAACTCAAGTGCTATGCCGAGGTCAAGTAAGTGGCATTGGGTGCTTCAGTTTTATATAGTCTGACAGAGATGCCTACTTGACATGCCATACCATAAATACCATCTCCTCCTCATATCCGGCCTGCGAGATCCTGACCGAAGTTTATCTCCAAAGAGCTTCGAGGAGGCCTCTTATTTACTGTAGAGGCTTGGCAGCAGGAGAGAGCAGTGACAGAGCCGAGCCAATCCAGACCAGGAAAAATAACTCCCAGATTCCAGTGGCACAACGGCCAGAATCAAAGCAGCTCTCTGCCCGGGGAGATGAGAGATGTCGGGCAGACTCGGGGGGTGGGGGTGGGGAGGTGGGGGGCGAGGAAGGACGCTGCGGAGAGATCACATACCATCATTGTCATTTAGTCGGCATGATGAAAAAATATACAACAGATTTTCGACAACCTGTTGATTGCATGATGAGGAGGTTTGAGGATTTAAGTTCCTGTAGTAGATGAAGGGCTGGAGTTTGTGGGGAGGCCAAACTGGTTTGTACGTTAGGTAATACGCCAGTTAACTTTAAGAAACTCTTGATTCACACAATTCCACAAAATAAGCTGGCGTTTCCCAAAATTCAAGCTAAACTTGAAAATGCTCTCCAAACGAATAAACTGGAAACTCAGAGGAAGGCAGGGAAATATTGTTACTCATACTCCTGTTGTGTGATTGTTTATATCAGTGCCAGTAAGATCCCTGAGCTCCATTACAGACACCATAATAAGATTTATGCTGTAGTTTGAGAAATAAAAAGATGTTTTTCATTCAACAGAATAATCCAAACTTATCTTTGTATCATCAAATTGAACTGTTGTGTTTACATAAGCAGCTACAAGTCTTATACCCTCTTAAATAAGCAACGTTTCCTGATTTTCCCGTTTCCTTTAAAACCTGATCAATAAAGACTAGCCACGCATTCATCGCTAACATTTGATGCTTCACAGCTTTCAAAACTTTATGCTACAAGTACATTTTGGCCGAGTCATTCTTGTTCTGACAAACACGGCTAAAACACGTGCACCTGTACATACCAGCTTTCCATCCCTTCTGACTCTTCCTCTGAGTGCTTATTTTGTGTAGGATTGCAAATGATGACAATCATGGTTTTTGTTGACATGCGCTAAGGACATTGATGTGATTGTTGTGTTGAGATGCTTGAACATGCGTAACATTTTTTGGGGGGTTTTAGTGTGGATGCCAAACTTTAAAGGCCTAAAAATGTGAGAACTTTAATCAGAATTTTCCGATTTTCCTGCATCCACTTCAATGAAAGTGAGCCCTTGTCTCTCCAGTTCTGGGGACTTTTTAATGGCACCTCTGTTTGCTCCGGTCAGATGAGTCTATCTTCCCATACACACACACACACTACCCCCCCCCCCCCTTCACCTCCATTCACAGTCAGGAAACAGCCTCGGAGTGGCCCGAGGGAAGAAAAGGTGCCGTATCTGATCATATCATCACACAACGAGAAACACAGCGCAGGGCTTTTATATGGCCGCTGCCGCCGGTGTTGGGTTCCCTTTGGCAGGAGTCCGGCTGGTGAGAGGGCTGATCGTCACAGTGTTTTGGCTGAATAAAGTGACTTAGGGTTGGGGAACCTCAGCGCAGAGGATTAGCGATATTTGAGCCTCCCTGCTTGGCATATGTCAAGACAAATCACATAAACTCTGATCGCATACTGACACAACTGACAGTCAGCGTGTGTGTGTGTGTGAGAGACAAAGACACTGGGCATACTCCAAACCACACTTCCTCATTACTTTTTTGCTTTCTTTTAGCCAGACCACCTGTCTGTGGGTTACAGTATAACAACTAAGCGGGACGTGTACGCACCCACACAGCAGCATGCTCCATAATACCCATGATTACTTGTGGTTTTGCCCATTCAGCTCCAAACAGGAACAGATCGACTTTGTCTGCCAGGTGTGCTTTTAGCTTTTCAGTCACTCTCGCTGCCTGGCGTGCTTACAGGATATTTAGGAGAATGCAGTGCGAAGCCTTTGTAGTGAAACAGAGCGGTTTGTTCAGTTGAGCAGCAATTCAGATTGTAATGCTGATAGCAATCACGGTGTCTGTTCAACAGGGAAAATAATTACAGTTGACACACTTGACTAGGAATTTCTTGGAGGGACCAAATTGACTCCTTAATACTTTTCTAAGGGGTTCACTGTGCTACAAATATATTAAATAATACAAGAATTAATATTAGAGATGTTATTTTAGACACATGTTGTAGTACAGTATTGTTTTTGATTACACTAAAGCGGTTTTTAAACTGTGAGGCAAAGATACTGCCTGAGGTGAATTGCCTGAGTCAAAAATCGTACGATGTCATTATCTTTGATGTCCATTGTGAATAAACGTTAAACATTAAAAGGAAAAGACGCTCCTTATATCTCCAGAACTTGCCTCCAGTGATAGTTGTCTGGACACTCATGGGTTCTTTGCAAAAAGGTATTGATAATAGGTGTTTCTGCTCACTTTTAATGGTGCCAATTTGCTCAAATGTAGTCTAAAATCTTGACTGAGGAGTGGCATTTCACCCTCTAAATGCATCTCTGGCTGAGCGAACAGACACTGGCTTGCGAGGCACGTTTACCGGTTAATGTTTAAACTACCGAGCCAACAGTTCAGTGGAGTTTGGTTAAATCACAAAATAAAAGTATATTTACAGCACATAAAATCTAAAAAAGAAAAGCCAGCTGGCAGTCGTGATTTATGCGGCACCGTTGGGCGCAGAGAGGATGCAGTGATGGGATGTTTTGACACGCTGTGGCTCAAACCTTGAAGGCGGCGTGTACAGTAACAACCTTAGTGTCCGGTTGCACTGTCAGCTACACCTTCAGACACCCGAAAAGCCTTAAAGTGGTTCCCAGCCTCGTAAAGTAGGCAGTGGCAGAAGTCATTAGAGCTGCTATGACTCTTAAGGCATGCACACACAAACACACACACACTCACTGAGTGGTTGGTCCCTGGGGGAACTAGCTCTTTCCCATGAGCTGTGTCCATAATTCTCCCAAATAAACAGGGTCTCTAATGAAGGCTGCCAGATGTGGGCTGGCCAGGTCAGCTCTCCTGTACGATTAGAGAGGAAGGAAAAGAGGGATGGATGTAAGGAGAGGGAACGAGGGGCAGCGTTTCCCCTGTAATTTCTGTAGCCAGTGGGGATTTGGTGGTAACTTTGGTTTCAGTTCCACAACAAACAGCAACTCTTGTTTTTTGTGTGTGCCAGCTTTGGTTCTAGTGAAAGAGTTATTTCTGTGTCTGAGCACTGGATTTGTGTGATTGAAGCTGAATTTAAGCGTGCATTTTAAGCCTTGATTTTCTCTACCAGTGGTGGCACTGTGGTTACAGTTGTCACTGTGGTTAGCCAAATTATGTGCTGCTGGGAAAACACAAGGGAAGGCAGAAAAACAAAACAAATAAAAAAGGGAGGGAAGTGTGGAGGAAAGGAAGACCCCCCCCCCCCCCCCCTTGGGCAGTGCTTTTAAAACAGATCAGACAAGAATAAAGTGGACTTAGGCCAGCACAGGACCAAACAGCCAGGAAATGAGAAGTGGTGGTGGGGAGACAGGAGGGGTGAGGGGGGCCAGAGGTACTAACATGCTCCACTAACACAGTTTGACTCCTGGCTGAAAGCTCTTCGTCACTGAGAGAGAGAGTTACTTTAAAGAACAGTCTTAAAGCATAACTCTGGTTTATTACAACTTGTATCTTATTTACATCCTTTTGGACATCCTGTCTGAGATTGGGGTTCTGAGAATAGGAAGAAAAAGCAAAAACAATTACTGAAACTGTCCTTCTATACCTTCTAAAACATTATCAATTAACATGTAGATTATTTTCTCCATTATTACCATTTTCTTAAATTTTTAACAACAGATATTGAATTTACAATGATATAATACACAAAAAAAAATGTTTGACATTTTTACTAGAAAGAAACTCGAGTTTCAGCTCTACTTCCTAGTTCGACTTTGACCGTAGCTGTGGCCACACGCCGTTTTCTGTGCACGAAGGATTGCTGAACATTTTGGCTGTGTTCCCTGTCAGTTTCATCTCCAAACAAAGAGGGTAAGATAATCTGGTTACAACTGTTGACTTGTCCACAACTTGCCTGGTGGCCTGAAAGTTTGTGTTTGTTGCCATATCAGACTTTCCCTGTGTTCCCAGACGTTACCAGTTACTTTGGCGAGTACAATGTTATCATAAACGATGCAAAGGAATTCAAAATCTCTTAAAATATGACCCAAAATGTAATAAACTGGGTTTTTTCCCCTTTAACTAACTGTTATTTTTTGCTCAAATCTATAAAAAGTTAAACAAACAATGAATTATTCTCGTATAATCCTAATCATGCCATTTAAAGAAATGGAACCAGACACTGATTCTGTCTCCCACAGAGCTTTACGTGGCATAACAATTAAATAAATGCACAACCTAATTCACTAAGCTCCTTAAAATGGATACAGGTTGGGCGCCCATACAGCTGCCAAAGTCTGTGCGCTCCTTCTAGGTTTTTATTTGTATACAGTGCACGTGTAGCCTACATATTACGCTGTCCCCATCTGTGTGTGACCTCAGAAAGATGGCAGATGGCAGATTGGCCCGACACTGAGGAAAGCCCCTTTAGAGTGACGCCTGGCCAAGGGTCAGATGTCACCACAACATCTGCTGCAGGCTCGAGCCGCCGCCCCGGCCCTGTTATGCATCCCGTCAGTGTCGCGGACCTGTTGCCACGGGCTACTGTGGTGGCAATAGAAGAGGAGACGGCCCAGAAGTGAGCGCAGAGGAGAACAATGGTGGCTACTGGGCAGCGATGAAAGAAGAGATAATAACAGTATCGGCCTTACAGGAGAGATAATTCCACTGCTGTCCTGCAGTTATACGATACCTCTCAAACACCTGATATTTGCTCAGCTTCTGATTTGTGCCCCTCTTTTCATGTCTTCTTTATTTACCTTTCCCGCAGCCCAGTTTACCTGCTGCTGTTGAGATTATCCCGCTCGCCAGGCCTGCAGATTTCTCTTGTTGAAGCAGCTGCTTTGCTGTGTTTGTTTTGAATACAGCCAAGACTCCATAAAAGAGTCGTTGAATATCTTTTGTTTTTTCTCCCCTATATTATTCGTTTGTGCTTTTGTTGAGGCGGTTTTAGCTCGATGCCTGCTTTGTGCTGAGTGTGCATTTGACGGGCTCCTGCCAAGTTAAAGAGCAAACTGTTGCCATTCTTTGCCCAGCGTATGCTACAGTTGACTTACTGCTAGCACCTCAGCCGGAGCGTGTTTGGATAGTGCGTCCACGTGCTCCGCGGTAAGGCTGCAGGGGCTCTGTCTGTTTGTCTTTTAGGCCCCGGTGTGAGACGCTGGGCTGTTTTTGCGAGGTTTTAAAGCTGGTGCGAGTTTTCTTTTCAAGGAACTATAAAGTGAGGCAGCCAGCGAGCCTCGGGTTAAGAATCAGGACAAGAGACTCTTTAGAGTAAACACCAAAATTCCTACGGAACTGGCAACCCCTTTCTGTCTTTCTCCACTCAAAAACCCAACCAAACCAGTTCAAACTTCCTTTCTTTAAGGCTCCTTTGTTCGTCCCACTGCTTGTGTGTGTTTTGGATTTGAAGCTTTTATTCTGCCTTGCGCTGGGCCTTAAGTATCACAGACCACAAAAAAAAAAGAAGAAAGTTCTGGGGGAGTGCGCGGAAGTCAGTTGAGACTTATAAATCCTCGTGTGGTGTCTTGCAAATGGAAAGAAACGGGGGTGGTGGAGAGGGAGGGGGTGATGAGGGAGAGAAGGAGCGAGCGACCATGCGGCTTTAGACAGAGAAGGTGGAACCATTAATGAGAAAAAGAGGGGGAAACTTCAGGGATGAGCCATGTGTACTGAACGAATATTCAGAGAAGGATTTTTTTGGGGGGAGACAGAGCGGGAGAAAGAGGAGAGGAAGGAGGAGGTGTAACAGCTGAATACGCCCCGGCCTGTGGTCAACTCTGAATGGGGAGGAAAAACAATGGGCCCACTCATCCTTCGCTCTCCCTCTCTTTTCTCCTCCTCTTTCGCTCTTCCTTTCTCTGCTAAGTAGTGAGAGGAAGGGGGTGAGGTGGGATGGGGGGCATTCAGATACCAACACTGTAAAAAAGTCCATCTCAAGATGTCCTTTAAAGTAAGATTGTCTCAAGTAAAGGATCTGACAATGTATTCAACGCCAGTCAGGTTGCTTCTTGAAATATATTCCTATGCTTTTAATATTTTTCATTAGTTTAAAATGGAGTTTATGTGTTTATTCAATCTTCCTTTATATGTAGATCCTCCTCTCTGCCTTGAGAAACCATCAAAATGGCAAATTCAGACAAATTCTTAAGCTGCTACGCTTCTTTTTTTTTTTTGCAATGCCATGCCCCCGTCTCCGTCTAGGCTAGAGCACAGTCAGTAGGATGGGGTGCCATAGAGAGAAAGGAGGCAGAGTGGTGGGATGGTGAGGGGGTGAGAGAGAGGAGGGAGAGGAGGGGGCGGGGGGGTGAATGGCCAGAGCAGCAGCTGCCGTCTCCTCATTAACATGCGCACCTGCTCCCTGCGGCCTTTTTCCAGCGAGCTCGTGTGGCGCCTCACGACCTCAGCACCCGCCACGGCTGAGACTTAACTAGACTGGCCTTCTAGCAGCCAGATCTGCTGCTTCTCTCACTGCAGCACGCACACACGCACACACACACACACACACGCTGCATCAGATTAAATAGCCATAGTTTTCATCTTAGTTTTTTTATCCTTTCAGTGAGCTCCTACTCTATCTAGTGTTTTTTGGGGGGACTTTTTCTTTGTTTAAATAAAGGGTCTAATGATAGAGGGTGTCATGTAGCAGATTGTAAAGCCCTTTAAGGCATGCAAGGCCCTCCAGACATGTTTAAACATGTATATACATTTCTGTACTTTGAATAATAATTTGTAAAATTATCTTGTCATCATCTTTGAAATGACATCTGCTCCGTCTCCTTCATTAAAAATCCAGAATCTATAAGTTGAACTCCGGGTGTTTCCTGCTCGAGTGTCTGTGAACTGGAGGCTTCATGTTTCCAAATTACACTTTAAATAAGTTGAGTATTGAACAAGGATTGGCTTCCAAACTGTGTGATGTCACAAATCCCGCCTTTAGTGGGATTTTCAATGAGCACATAGAAACTTTCCACTTTCAGTGGGTGAATCCAAACATTCAGCTGTAGAAACAAATATTTTTGAATGAATGGGAAACACTTTAATTATTGACTTGACTGTGATTTTGTAAAGAAAACACACGAAACTGATGTGACTTTCGGCTTCGTCATGCTCCGGCTGTTCCCGAGTTCCTCTCTGTGTGTCTTCGATGTTTTCCACCTGTGTCTTGTTAGCGTCTTCCCCTCTGTGTTTGCCACTTCGTCTTGTCCGTCTTGTCCAGCGTGCCAGCGCTCCCAGAGTCAAGTCCCTCCACTTCTTTGTGTAAGACTTTCTCCAGCGTTTAACTCACTCTTTTTTTTTTTTGCCTTCCGCCTTGCGCAGCAATAAACTCCAGCCTACTTTGTGTAAGCCCTGTGTCTGAGTCCGGGCCTACGTTCCGTGTGATGGCCCTTTAATGCTGCAGGCTAAGTGACACTCAGCCAAGGTAGCGCTCTCTTCTCTCTACGTGGTGACATGCCACCACTCACTACTACTGTTTATGCGGCGGGCAGCCTAGCATGTGATGTTTTCTTTTCCTTGCCACAGTCCTAAGGCTGCCTAATCCCCTGAGAGGGAGACCCTGTCTAAACACTCGCCTGTCCCTACAGAGGGGCCATGGCTCGGTCCCCATTTACACACACACACACACACACACACACTGGACCCCCTGGGAATGTTTGGGGACATGGTCCTGCCAGCCCCTCGGGGCTGACAGACTTGCTGGCTCTGGTCAGGTATTTGAGAGCGACGGCGTGGTTTTAATGTTGTGGGAAGGCCGCTTTGATGTCGGCAGGATGTTCTATGCACAGTATTGTTTGCGTGAGAGAAAAACACACATATTCAATGAGAACTGATGTTTGTCATTTGTGTGCCAAAAAACCCCAAAACAAAAGATTTGACCAAAGATCCTGATAGAAAAAAACGACAAAGCCTCAGAAATGTTGATTTCGAGACATTCCCTGTGTAATTTTCCTCGGCGCAGGAATTCACTTTTCAGAAATCTTTCATGTTTCTTGACAGAGGATGAGCCACAGTGTCTTCTGTTTCATCCTCTTCCCGTGCGTTGTCTGATGCCGGAGCAAATCCTCCCCGGGGAGGGAAGAATAACGAGTACCGAGGTGGTGGCCCGGTGCTTTGAAGTTCCCATAATGTTGGCTTGAAGCTCAAACACTGTGCCATAGATGCTGCCTTGTCCACAGGATGAATGAGTGCTGACAAAAGGGTCAAGGCGGGCACATTTCATCGCTGAGAGCTGCTGAAGGCTGCCATGACGGCTGCTTTTCTTGTGCCTCGACTTTTGGAAAGGACGGATTAGGAGCAAGAATTCCAAATACTGCAGATTTTTTTTTTTGTTCTCGACTCCGGTGCTATTCAGTAGATGCTTTGTTTTTGTAATGACCAAGAAACCCCCCTGGCCACCCAGCGTCGATGACAACAGTATTGAATCTGTGAAGGTGATGAATATGGGAATGTGGCGGCGGTGGGGAGGGCCTAATGCAGCAGGTCTGAGGTGGTTGGTTTTGGGGCTGGGTATTGGACCTTTGTACTCTTTTGGTATAATATTTAGTGTTTTAGGACCAACACATATTAAAATGGTTGGTAGTAACATTTGCTTTTGTCTCAGAGTTGCACAGTTTCACTTGACTGACCACCACCTACAGTATTGTGTGTGTGTGTGTGTGTGTGTGTGTGTGGGCCCCCTTTGTTCAGCCGCTCGTATCCTCAGGGGACACCCTTCAACTCCACTCATTGTAATTGTAAATGTGTGAATGTGTGTCCCTCTGCAGCAGCTCTGGGAACTAGTTCGCTGGGGTCCGAGTGGCGTTTATGACTCAGACACAACCTGTGAGAAACATCACAGGAGTTTGTCTCCCCCCCCCCCCCCACCCCCGCCCCCACCCCTCTCAGTTTTACAGCCCCAAACAAGTTGTTCATGGGGGGCGGGGGAGTTGACAGTAGAAAGGCGAACGGCCCGTTTAAAGCATAGTTTCTCATGGTTGTGTTGCTGTGTTGTAAAAAAAACATCTTTTGAGAGAGACAGATAGTAAGAGCCGTTGGTAAAGGCTGTTAAATCAGCACGCAGCTGATTTATAAGCACAGTAGCGCACAACGGGATGACCCTTGCGTGTCCCAAGTGTTGTCTTACCCTTGTGAACCCTCCTCAATCAGCGCTGAGCTGAAAGAAAGATCGGATGGATGGAAATAGTGTTCGGGAATTCCCTTTGACAAATTCCACTCTTTGTAATGCTAATTTTAAATGAGGAAAATATATAAATAATGGACATTTATTAGCAGAGTTTTACATCTTGCAGATAGAAGTTTTTTATTAGATCATTAGTAAATTGTATGTATATATAATCTTTTGTTTGATAATTACTTAATTGAGTAGTTTTCAGAGAATGTAAATTTTTTTCCTACCTACTCAGAGCAAGTCCAGTGCTCTGAGTCCAAAGTCCAGTCATACTTTAATTAATCCAGACAAACCTATCAAAAGTAAGCTAGCATGAGAAAGAAAATTTGTTGAGCTAGAAGTTTTGTTAGAGACGCATATCACAGTCTGCAGAAGTCCTTTATATTCCTCATGGATGCAGCCTTCTTGTTCCTCACCTGTCACTGGCTGCGAAACAATGTTGTTGACACCTCCACCTGTGTTTTCTCAGGTGCCGCGACGGATACTTAGGAAGCAGGTGCCAGTTTCGTGAACCGTGCACCACCTCGACATGCATGAACGGCGGCACGTGCCGCGCAGTGTCCAGGGGGAACACGGTGGACTTCAGCTGCACCTGCAGACTGGGCTTCACCGACCGCCGCTGCATGACCCCCATCGACAACGTCTGCATCAGCTCGCCGTGTCGCAACGGGGGCACTTGTGAGCTGGAGAGCCTCCAGGCGTACAGGTGTCGCTGCCCACCTGGATGGTCAGGTAACACACAGCAGTATTATGGCATTTCTAACGTGGGTGTTGAGCACAAGACGGATATTTTCTCATATTCTAGAACTCAACCTTTCTTTTTCTTCAGATTCTTTTCAGTGAAGTAGTAAAGCAGTTTGTGCAGAGATTGCACCAACAATTGTAGGTTCAGTGTCCTTTTCTGAGAGTTTTGAATTTGAAGGATTGGAAGGGGTATCAAAAAGAACAACCTTAAAAAACACTAGATGCTTTTTTCGTCTCAGATGAGCTTATTAACTTCTAAAAGCACTGCCCATACTAGAACATCATGCCTTTGTGCCCTCAGGTAAAACGTGCCATCAAGCCGACCCCTGTGCCTCCAACCCGTGTGCCAACGGCGGCCAGTGCTCCACCATCGAGTCCCACTACGTCTGTACGTGCACGCCGTTTTTCTCCGGAAAGACCTGCAAACAGGACGTCAACGAGTGTGACGCAAACCCGTCGCCCTGCAAGAACGGCGGCATGTGCATCAATGATGTTGGCGGCTACCGATGCCACTGCCCGCAGGAGTACACGGGCAAGCACTGCGAGAGCCGCTACCTGCCCTGCAACCCGTCGCCCTGCCTTAATGGAGGCACCTGCATCCAGAAGGGAGAGACCAGCTACGAATGCTCCTGTGTGCCGGGTAGAGACGTCTCACTAAACTCATGCTTTGGGAGCTACATTAGAGGAGGGATTGACATGGCACAGCAAAGAGGAAATAGATGGACCTTAAGGGGAGCTACTTTGACTGGCTAGCGTGTTAGCAGTTAGCTCACCAGCTAATTATAATTTTTTGGTTGAAGATGGGCAGATTAATTTAGTTTTTCAACCTTCAGGTGTTTCCAGGTTAGAAAGATGAAAATGACTGTGAAGCATTGATCAGATCCGTCCCCTGTGGGCTGGCACGAGTCATGTGATCCTCTTGAATTAATGTCAGGTTGTTCATGTCTAAACGTGCTGTGTTCCTGAAGTCTCTCAAGTTGAATTTAAATGTCAGTGCCTGCAAGTTGCTGGTTAAGAGATGATGTCATTTAAGGCAGGGCGTGTTCCTTCTTGTGTTTTGTACTGTGTGTGTGTGTGTGTATGTGTGTACACATGTGTATGTTTTGGTGTGTGAACGAGGCGGAGCAGGAAGGCATTGGAGCTTATCGTAAGGAAATGGTCAAAGGACAACATCCTTTTCACATAGCTGAGTGAAGCAAAGCCTGCTGGGACTGCAGTCATATAGTCCTACCCACCACCTCATCACCTTCACACAGACTACCTTTCCCTTGTTTTTGTCTTTGTCCACTGAGTCCAGAAATTCATTGCCGTCTCAAACAACAACTCTAACAAACATGGCCAAAAAAATGTTTTATGAGAAAGGATATGCATTTGAGACTATATATAATTTCATAATTGTAAACTGTTCTCAGTAGCTTTACATCCACCTGTTATTATTTAAGTGTTCATGTTTCCTGAGTGGAAACACCATAAAGAAGCAATGGAGGTTGACAGAAAACATTTTTGGGGAATACACTATGACTAAATGCTTTCGCTTCCCATGTACACAAATCATTCTAATCATGCGTGTGCTAAACATTACATGCCTTTGAGCTTTACTTTACATTACCCAGCATGTCCCATGTGCAGTCCAGTGGTTGCCTCTTGTGTAGCTGTGTAACAGAGGTGTTGTTATTGCATGGCGAGGTTGCCACAGACCTCAAGAGGGTACAGCTGCCTTCTTTCTCAGGAGGAAAAAGACAGTTGACCACATTTAACTGTAGAGAAGTTTCACTACCTTTGTTGTAAGTGGAAGCTTGTCGTTTTCAAACTGGGAGAGACGAGTAACTGAAAATCTGAAGCCTCCACTAACAGCAGGGAAAAAAATACAAATTCATGGGAGTCTGTTACTTATATTTCTCTCTTTGTTTCAGGTTTTACAGGAAAAAACTGCAACCACAACATTGATGACTGTCCAGGTCACGAGTGCCAGAATGGAGGAACATGCGTGGATGGAGTCAACACCTACAACTGCCAGTGTAAACCAGAATTTACAGGTTCGTAAAGGGATGTTCGGGTACACGTGTCAATGCTTAGTTAAGAGGCTTAATTATCACTTTACTTTTCTGGGGGGATGTGAACCAGCTTCCCTTTAATCCTCTGCCCTCTGGTTCTCTCACAGGTCAGCTCTGCACAGAGGACGTCGATGAGTGCCAGCTGATGCCCAACGCCTGCCAAAATGGCGGCACGTGCCACAACACCTACGGCAGCTACCAGTGTGTGTGCGTGAACGGCTGGACTGGGGACGACTGCAGCGAGAACATCGACGACTGTGCCAGCGCTGCGTGCCACCAGGGATCCACCTGTCACGACCGCGTAGCTTCTTTCTACTGCGAATGCCCCCATGGCCGCACAGGTATTCACACGACAGGAGATGCAACAGCCTTATGAGCTTAAATTAAATTAGCTGTCTTTGACAATATGGCATTTTATTTTGGGCTGTGAGGTTTGCTGGAAGTAACGAATGGAAACAAAAATGAAAGGCTGCAAAGTCGACAGCAGCGAGTAAGTGCTTCATCCAGAGAAAGTGATGCTGATCTGAACTGCTTGTGTTGGTAAACAGGAGCGTGTTTATGCAGGTTACAGATCACATGTTAGATCAATTCTTCATCACTGACATTTGAAGTTTTTTAACCTCCTTTTTCTTCCTCAAAATAAAATATATCTTTAATGTTAACTCTCTGCTGTTTCAGAGTAAATACATGCTGCTGTGAGAAAAGCTCTGTTGAATACTAGATACTGTACTTCATCAACATCTCTTTCACTTGAAGTCAGCTTACCTCAACTTGGCATTCCACATTAAATATGTGTCCTGTAACAAAAAACCCTGACTTGGGATCATAAAGTCACTGGTGCATGGAGTAAAAGTACTGCAGTTTTACAAGACTTGCAGTTCATAAAATCAGCCTGGTAATATTTAAAACAGTACTCCACCGATTTTAGCATTACACTCCTGTAAAACATCTGACTCACGATGGACTGTTTGGAAACAAAACCCCGTCAAAATCGATGCAGCAGAACCAGAGATTTACTACCACAGCATTACTCCCCATGAGATACAGACTTTGATGTGTACAATCAGCCCCTTTTTAAGTGATGGGAGGACGCTCAGTCCAGTATTATAAAGTCCATCTTCTGTATTGTGTAACAGGACTGCTGTGCCAGCTGGACGACGCCTGCATCAGCAACCCTTGTCAGAAAGGCTCCAACTGTGACACCAACCCCGTCAGTGGGAATCACTTCTGCACCTGCCCATCAGGATACGTCGGGGCTTCCTGCGATCAGGATGTTGACGAGTGCTCGCTGGGTAAAACGCACATGATTTGACCTGTAAACTCTGCTTTAGCCCAATAATCTGAATGATTGAGAACACATGTCAAGGTTTACTATCTCAGGGAGCTGTTCAAGGAAGGTTTTCAACCATCACACGTGCTTTTGTAACTCTTTTATAGAAGCCACAATACGAGCTCATTCTTTCCTGTTATTATGGTTCCTCTGGTACCCATAATTGTGCCCATAATCGCAGTAAATATCACCCTCAGGGGTATTATTGCCGCAATCACACACAGTCGAGACTTTGGTTTGGCTTTGTCAAACTACACTAAACCACCCAAATCATCTCATTGTCATTTCTTTGCAGTCAAATTCCTCCGTGTTAGGTCTTGTAGGTACAGACCTGCCTGTTAAAGTCGAGTAAAGTTAACGTATTAATGTGTTTTAAACAGGTTCCAACCCGTGCGAGCACGCAGGGAAGTGTATAAACACCAAGGGTTCGTTCCAGTGTAAGTGCCAGCGGGGTTACGTGGGGCCGCGCTGCGAGCTGGATATCAACGAGTGCATGTCCAACCCGTGTATGAATGAGGCCACCTGCCTGGACCAGATCGGAGACTTCCACTGTATCTGCATGCCAGGTAAGACATTTTAAGAGAATTATTGATCAGAAAATGTGATACTCAGGTATTGGACCATCTTGGAGTAACATTTCACTGCCCTAGGGCATGATCACTCACAACTTTGTTCTGGTTAACCTCAAATATAATGTAGTTTTCACTTTATTCAACTCGTTTAGATTCATATTGCCTATTTACAGTAAATCAAGGCTAACGAACAAGTCGCATGGATTCACAAGTAACTTCCTTCCAGGTTGAATCGGTCCAGTTTCAGGCCCTGTAGCTTTAGCATCACTTCTTTATAAATGTTATTGCAATATACTTTTTTGTGTTAATAGAGACCTGTTTAATTTACCCATGGAACGACAGGATTACACACTAAACGGCTCCAAACAAGACTGAAGTGTGCAGTACACGCCCTTTCCTTTTTACATGGTCCTATTTAGCGCTGAAGTGATTAGATTGATCAGTTTTACAGATTTACACAAAATTAATCAGCAACAGTTCTGATAATTGCTTAATCATTGAAGCCTTTCATGTAAAATCCGTCTCCAGCTTCTCAAATGTGAGGACTCGCTGATTTTCTCAGTCTTCTATCAGTGTCTATTGAAAACCTTTGGGTTTTGGACTGTTGCTCAGATTAAATGAGCCACTTGAAGGTTTCACTTTTTCTGACACTGTGTCAAAGAAACGATTATCGATTCATCTTAAAAAATGAAGCTGAAATGATTCATTCATCAGTCAATTAGTCGATTTTGAGGAATTTGCTGCTTTACTTGGTCTTATGTTACAGTTGCTGAATATCTCGAGGTGTTGAACTGTTGGTTGGACATGATGAGCAAATTGATGACGTCACCTACACTTAATATAAATGATTGCTTTTTTTCACTGTGATTAATCAATTAACAAAATAATTGCTAATTGCAATGCCATTTTTGTTCATATTGCCACTGTGTATAATTTAAATGCACTACAGCAGTACGTAACAGCAGTGTAAACAGGCCTCTCACTGGATCTCTGTCTAACAAATCCATCTGCCTCTCGGTCCTCCCTTGCTAACCGGCCAGGTTACGAGGGGGAGTTCTGCGAGATCGATACGGACGAGTGCGCCAACAGCCCCTGCCTGAACAACGGCAAGTGTATCGACAAGATCAACGCCTTCCACTGCCAGTGCCCCACAGGTGAGGCTGCCGTACTGCTGCAGAGGAGGGGGAGGAGGGAGGAGGAGGCGTGGGGCCAGGGGGGCACAGAGGTCGATCTCTCTCTCTGTCTCTATCTCTCAAACACAAACACACACAAACACCTTTCTGGACGGGCACTAATCCCAGCCCTGAGGCAGGCTTACGCAGGCCCGGGTAGCCTCGAACAAACGCAGCAGCTGAGGAGGAGAGGGGAGGAAAAAAAATCTATAGGGAAAGGCTTGAGGAAGTTTGAACTTTTTAAACAAGTTTCTTATCCCTTTTACAAAGTCTGATGAGTGAGCAGAAACTTGTGGCCCTAAACAAGACTTTTGAATGTGACTGGGAGAGCTAATAATAGAAGGCGGGGCTACTACAACGCTCCATAAAGTGACATTTTCTGTCTTTTGATGGCAAATGAGGTAGTTGTTTGGTCTATTTTGAGAACAGCTAGATGTTTCTACATGTTCTTTCTTTTCGGGATGGAAAATAGCGAAGCTCTGAGTCGGGGTGGATCAAAGGCGGACTGGGTGGAGAGAGGCAGGATTCCTCCTGTTGAGAGAAAAAAGAAAGGAAGAGGGAAAGATGGAAAGAAAGAGAGACACCCCAACAAGGAAGCTTTTGAATTAATAGAGAGGGGGTACAAGAGTGAGCACAAGAGCTTAACGCCTAAGAAAACCGTGTGTGTGCCAGTGAGAGAGAGAGGGTTATGTGAGGAAGCAGCACAAAGTGGTGGCGGCGGTGAAAGTGTTTTTTGGGAGGGTAGATGGAGGGTTGGGGGGTAAGAGGGGTGGGTGAGACGCACAGACCGTTATGCTGAAGCAGGAAGGGAGGGGTAAAGAAGGGGAAGGGGGCTCAACCGCCCTGCTTGAGATGTAAATTTGTCCTCGTTGTGAGCCAGGCCTGAGGCGAGGGTCCCCTCTTATTATTTCTGTACATGGAATAGCCATGGAAACCCCACTGAGAGCCATTGAAATGTCTGATTCCAGCAGTCTGGGGATAAATCCCTCTTTGGCTACTGAGGTGTGTGTGTGTGTGTGTGTGTGTGTATGAGCTCCTTTGCATGCTTGCATTTCTGCTGCACCTTTTGTGTGCGTATGCATATGTGTGCATCTGAGTAAGAAGTTCTTTCAGAGTTCTTTTTTTTTTCTTAGCCTCTTCAATTTCAGGCAGGAGTGCATTTTGGGTCACTGTAACTGAACTCTGGAGAACTTTTGCGTCACATCTTGGCAACAACAACAACAACAAAAAAACCCCACTCAATTTATATCGCTGAGGTTTGTTGCAGCTTCTTTCCCAGTGCTGGAAACTGGCAGCGTCGCGTACAGAAGGGACTGTTGTTGTTTTCCCCTCTCTGTCTGCAAACAGCTCATTTTCCACTTTTTGATTATTGAAGTTTCTTCTTTATGATGCTGGCGGTTTTGTTTATTGTTGATTCAGTAGTTTAACTGTGGTTAGCGTTTAATTTCTAGGGCTGTGCCGGCCATGTAGTGCCAAAATCGTATTCTTTCTCAGGCTACATACTTCGTAGTGCGTCCAAAGCTCACACAAATCACCTACGGTAGCATATTACAATACGTACATACTCACAACACTTGAGTTAGAAAATATCAGAGGCTCAGGGGAAGAGAAAGTTGATGAAGATTCCTGTGAAATAAGAAATGTGGGTTATAATGGCTTTAATAAAGGCTTCATTTATCAGTTTTAAGCCGTTAATAAAAACAACTTTTAGGTTGCCAAGTTGACTAATTGGATTTTTTGACAACTTGCTGTCTGGAAAAGAGCTCCATGAGGATCTGGAACAAAATCCATTTATTAATAGCCTTTTAGGCGTTTATTAATGATAACTTTTTAAAATATTTTCTAACCACAGTTTGTATGCATGTGTATGTACATCTGTGTGTTGCCGCCTGCCACACGAATACTTCCTCTCCAGATTAGCTGGAACTGAGTCTTTTTAGCTTCACCCACCTGTGTGTTCCCTGTGGTGGTGTGGTGGAGGAAAGGGGGGGGGTAAGAACCCTTCATCAGACAACATACAGTACTGTACCATCGTATGCCAGAGGGGAGATGAGAAGAAAATATCTGAGATGCGGATAGCTCCAGGAAGAAGGAGAAAGCCCGCTGGTTGATTTTGAATGACAAGGAGTTTGAATGGTCGAGGGTTAAAGGTCAAGCTAGTTTCTTTCTAGAGGCGGGCAGGGAGGGGAGGGGGTGAAAGCAAGACAGGAGAATGTGCATTGTGATGGAAAAGTTTTGGGGGACAAAAGAGGCAAGGGGCTCAGTTTGGCGTTGCGTTGAGCAGACAGGCCCTCCTTTGTCTCTCACCCTTTGGTCAGGAGGCCTCGCAACTTTTTTCTTCCCTCTCTTCTCCCCCCCTCGCTTTAAACGAATTGGTTCCCCCACTCCACCGTCTGCTTTTGGAGTCATGGTGAAAAGAAGTGAAAGGGAATATAGAGAGTTTGGGGTGTTGCGCGGTTGTTAATTAACATGCAGAGTTCTGATTCGTTGAGAGCTCTTGTAGTACGGGTTCAAGATTATGAGTGGGAACACATTAGCCATGTCTGCACACACACACACACACGCTCACATGCACACAGTAACACCCTCTTGTTGTTTTTCCAGGCTTCGCTGGGAACCTTTGCCAGATAGACTTCGACGAGTGTGCCAGCACGCCGTGCAAAAATGGCGCCAAGTGCACGGACGGACCCAACAAATACACCTGCGAGTGCACTGAAGGTATACGAGTTTTGACAACAGCTTGTCAAACAGGTTTAACAAAAGCTGATATTACAGAGTAGAAACTTTGATGGCCTTCCAAAAGAGAACAAACAAGTGAAACACACCGTAACAAGCTAATAGAAAAGAAAACCACTCTTTTGGCAGGTTACTCTGGGAAGCACTGTGAGACGGACATCAACGAGTGCTACTCTGACCCGTGCCACTATGGTACCTGCATCGACGGCCTGGCCTCCTTCAGCTGCCACTGCAACCCTGGATACACCGGCCGGCTGTGTGAGACCAACATCAACGAGTGTCTGAGCCAGCCGTGCAGGAACGGAGGCACCTGCCAGGACAGAGAGAACGCCTACATCTGCAGCTGCCCCAAAGGCACCACAGGTAACCGCCACGCACATCCAAATTCAGGAATAAAACAGCCAAACATAAGTTTGTTCTGACGTTACGAGGTTACTGAAAACAATTTTTCTGTCAGGAATCAACTGTGAAATCAACATTGACGACTGCAAGAGCAGTCCCTGTGACTCTGGGACCTGCATCGACAAGATCAATGGCTACGAGTGTGCCTGTGAGCCCGGCTACACGGGTAAGCACTTAGTTGTTCATATTATTGCTCAACATGTTGCAACATGTGGCTGTTTGGATGGCAGATGATTCAGCTCAACCTCTTTGCCGTCTTCTAGCTAAAATTAAAGAGTAGAAACTTTTACTGCCTCCCAAAGAGGGAGCAGGGAAGTTGGGAATTGTAGGAAGAGAACAAACATTAAGACTAAGAAATACCACATTTCTAAAAACATGACTAAAGAGTCACCAGTCACACACAAGCACGTACCTACAAATAGCATCCGAAACTATCAAGGACACAGTGGATGTGTCAACTTCGCAGTTGTTTTGCTCTGAATGACAAGACGACTTTGCCATCTTCTCTCATATGAAATCAAATAAAGCAATCATTATTGGCATAAATGTTTTATATTGCCAAAGCTAAATTACACATTGTTGAATATTAGCTTTAACAAGAAAACAAAATGGAATAGATGCAGAAAGTTCATTTAAGACAGGTTAAACATGTCT
The DNA here is from genome assembly GCA_036024295.1 of Nannoperca obscura. NCBI lineage: Eukaryota > Metazoa > Chordata > Actinopteri > Centrarchiformes > Percichthyidae > Nannoperca > Nannoperca obscura. The sequence goes on from JAVQJL010103411.1 coordinate 20,678, forward strand.
GCTGTCTCAGGTGACCATAAGACAAAGTTAGTGTTTAAGGTGCAGGATTGGAACGTATGAACGGAGGAGTGTGTGGCTCTTGAGGGGGAGGGTGACAGATGGCGAGCGAGCGAGCACGCTCCTCTGAGGCTCGACCGGTGTCACTTTCCAGCTCAACCCTGTCCCCAACCTGCTGCTGTTAGGACACGCAAGCTGCCCTCCCATACAAAGAGAGGACACACACATACACTCTGGCACACACGGTCACCTGGGATTTGAGCCGGAGAAAAGATTCCCTGAAAGATTCCTGAAAGTTGAGCTTTTAAAAGCTTGGAAGCCGGCCTCTGCTTTAAAGCTAAATGGGCTGCCTTTATGTTATGCGTGGCACCAGGCTGAATGGCGTCAACGCTTCAAGTGGCCGACAAAGGGCTTAAAACCCCTCATGTTTCTAGAACTTGATACATTCGCTGCACCGAGATATAGACGTTATTGTGTAGTGGCTTTGTGTGTTGCTGTGTGAGCTGGTGTTGTGTATTTAAAATAATACTATAAATATTTCACTGTGTATACACCAATAAAGACATTATGTGAATTGATTGCATAATTTAAAGGAGTAGTTTGACATTTTGGGGTAGACTTTTATAAAATGTTTTACCGAAAGTTAGATAAGAAGATCAATACCACTTTCATATCTGTCCATTATATATGAGGCTACAGGCAGGAGGCGGTTAGCGTACCTTAGCTTAAAGACTGGAAACAGGGGGAAACAGCTACTCTGAATATGTACAAAATAAAACCATGCTACTTACGGTTGGATATGTGCCAGTTTCTTGGTCAGGAGTTATGACACCCTACCTGGCAACTTCACAGTAAAGACAAGACTCCATGAAGTCACTGCACCCGGCCATTTGGCATGAGAGTGGAATCAATCTTCTCCTCTCCTTTCTTTTCTTTTAGGTACCATGTGTAACATCAACATCGACGAGTGTGCCATCAACCCCTGCCACAATGGTGGCACCTGTATCGATGGCATCAACAGGTTCACCTGCGTGTGTCCAGAAGGTTACCATGATGCCACCTGCTTCTCCCAGGTCAACGAGTGCCTCAGCAATCCCTGTATCCATGGCCACTGTGACGACAAGATCAATGGGTGAGGCAGTCCACAAACTGGTCCAAGACATTAGATTTTATGACTTAAACACATTTTAACAAGTTTTTATTAAAATAAAAATCCACTTAAAATCCACTGTAAAACATCTTTCAATCCAATTAAGAGCACCATGACATAGCATTTATTTGTTGGTTGTGTATTGTACATCTAAAACACATTTGTTGAACAGCGGTTACTCCAGTCGTGAGTAACAATTATGGGATAATGCTAAATGATAAAAGGTACTATAACTGTAGCACAAGTGGACAAGAGTAAGAAGGTCAGTGGAGCACAATATCTACCCAAATTCTCCTAACATTAGCTAACATTAGCTACCTTAAGCTACTGGTAATACCATAGAAAGAAGTATACTTGCTTGCTTTCTTGCCAAGAGTTAGTTGAGAAGAACACTGTCATAGCTGTTCAATTTGAAGCTGTCGGGTAGCTTAGCTTAGCATAAAGATTGGAAATGGGTAAATGATTAGAGGTGCTGGTACAGTAGGTGGATTTTGTTACCTTCAGGTATCTTTGGATCTCAGCAAGAAAGTGAATAAGTGACAAACTTCTCAAATGCTAAATGTTGTCTAAATGCAAGAGGCCATACAAGAACTTTGTCTAAATAAAATAGTATAAAAGTGGCAAAATGTATATTTATATCAGGAACTGTCTGATCTGAATATAAGTAAACAAGTTTAAGAATGTTTTTTTTGTTTTCTTCCCGTTAGCTATAAATGCCTGTGTGATTCTGGCTGGAGCGGGAAAAACTGCGACATCAACAACAACGAGTGTGAATCCAACCCATGTATGAATGGAGGCACCTGCAAGGACATGACCAGCGGATACGTTTGCACCTGTCGAATGGGCTTCACCGGTCAGTATTTGTGTTTTGTGAATGAGTGCGTGTCGATGTTTTGGCTCGTAAAGTGTGCTTGTCACCACACTTTCCTCCACACCACTTGACTACTGAGTTACAACTTAATCTGAAGTGTGTGTAATATATTGTCTGCTCTGACCGCAGGCCCAAACTGCCAGACCAACATCAATGAATGTGCCTCCAACCCTTGCCTCAACCAGGGGACGTGCATTGACGACGTCGCAGGCTACAAGTGCAACTGCATCCTGCCTTACACGGGTATGAAAATATTGTTGAAAATATTTGATATGCGTTGGCCTGGTGTTCTGGCATTTCCTTGCTGCGGGGGACAGTTTCCACAGCCTGTGCACTTTAAGTCACTGGGCAAAGAGGAAAATCGTGCGACGGATCAAACGACTGTCGAGTAAAGTTCACCAGCAAGACTTCCTCAGGGCTCAAAGACAGTGATACACAAGCATCCCTGATAAGAGAGCTGGAAAATATGTTCATGTCATCTCACTTATTATTTGACACAACAGATAATGTTGGAACGGCTAAGGGGCAAATTTTCTTGTATTTGTCGAGTCGTCATTTTGGAAAAATCTACGGGACTTTGAATAATGAAAGGCTTTTGCTTTGGCCGGGGTGGGAACGGGGTGCTTGACACGTTTCCTGTTTGCCTTCTTCCTGTTTCACAGAACAGCAAATGCCTTCACAATGGCCGGAAACTGGAACCGGCTTCCTGTACGAGCAGTGTGTTATGGAAACAGATAGGGAAATGTCTCCGCAGGCCTCTAACACTGACAGAACCTGGCTAAAATCTTCTGATAGCACTGATTGAAAGATGATTCTGTGTCATTTGGGTTGGGTTATCTCCAAGTTCGTGACTCCTCGGTGATATCACACAGTGAAAGTTAAAGATGTTTAACACAGTTTGCAATTTATTTCAATTAAAGGTGTGCTTTAATCAAAGTGTCTGTGTTGTCTGGGTCTTACAGGAGAAAACTGTGAAGCCTTGATGGCCCCCTGCAGCTCCAAGCCCTGCAAGCATGGAGGGATGTGTCAGGAGTCGGAGGACTATCAGAGCTTCTCCTGCATCTGTCCTGAAGGATGGCAAGGTAAACATGAATGTCTGTTTGTCTCACAGGAGCTTATTTATTTCACATTTTCAGCAGAAAGGTCGTACAGTTATATGCTACATACACACAATTTTAGATTTCAAAACTAAAATTTAAATTTATGTTTCAGATATGTGTTCATTTATTTCAGTATTTTTCAAGCACTCACTTGCAAAAATGCTTGAATATATGAAAAACATATGGAATGGGTCAAGAGTTGAGTTTTGTTGTGTGACACACCCTTTTCTCTTTTTGGAAACCTTTACATGTTGTCTGGATTTGACCAGTTTGACTGAATTATCCTGCTGTGCGGAGGATTTGTACTTGACACATCTCATTAGAACCAGTTTCTTTCTCACATACTTACCTATTTTCCCACCTGGGAATCAATAAAGCGTTAATATGTACTTGTTTTGTGCCATCATTCAAAGAAGAGGTGAAATTGACTTTGTCTTCCTTTTCCCACCCGTCCAAGGCCAAACATGTGAGGTGGACATCAAAGAGTGTGTGAAGAATCCGTGCCGCAATGGCGCAACCTGCCAGAACACTTTGGGCAGTTACCGCTGTGGCTGCAAACCGGGCTTCACTGGACGCAACTGCGAAACCAACGTTGATGACTGCAAGCCCAGTACGTTCTTCCGTCTCTCTTCCTTTACTTCTCCTGTTTAAATAATATAATGTGGACAAGCCAATGGCTGCACAGACCAAGGACCTCAAGTCGAATGCCTTTTCCCACTTCCCTCCTCCCGCAGACCCCTGCAGCAACGGAGGCCTCTGTAAGGACGAGGTGAACGGCTTCCTGTGCACCTGCCTGCCCGGCTTTCGGGGCACAAAGTGTGAGGAGGACATCAACGAGTGCGAGAGCAACCCGTGCAAGAACGGAGCCAACTGCACCGACTGTGTCAACAGCTACACCTGCACCTGCCCGTCCGGCTTCAGTGGAATCCACTGTGAAAATAACACCCCCGACTGCACTGAGAGGTACAGAGCTCACAGTTACCAAAGTATTACATTAGTATCACAAAGTATCAAGAGCTCAGAGTTTCATATTCACACCCCACAGCTTTTATCTTAAGAGATAAGGCAGCAGAACACTGGCCATTGTGTGTATTTACAGCGCTTGGTGGGTAAGGACATCTGTTCAGATCAACAGGGTCACTTTCATCCACTTGTTAATGTTCACCCCCATTTTATTGTCCACCACTGCCCCCTCTGGTGGAGTATTAATGTACACCAGCTGACTCCATCATCTTTTATAGTCCAGATGTCCCATAAACAGTTAATTTGGTGGTTTTATTTATTTGCTCCCTTCTTCCTAAAAAGCTGGAGAATACTTTCATTTTGGTCAATGTTACACAACACTCTTTTTCTCTCTTTTTTTTCTGCAGCTCCTGCTTCAATGGCGGCAGCTGTCAGGACGGCATCAACACCTTCACATGTTTATGCCCGCCGGGCTTCACCGGGAGCTACTGCCAGCATGACATCAACGAGTGTGACTCCAAACCGTGTCTGAACGGCGGCACCTGCCAGGACAGCTATGGCACCTACAAGTGTACCTGCCCACATGGATACACTGGACTCAACTGTCAGGTAGGAGGACGGAGAGGGCTTGATTTGATTTGCAGGTCAGAAGATGATTATTAGATTGTTAATGTAAAAACTGAGATACGTGTGGTTGAAGATGTCTTGGATGCTACTGTATAGCTGTTGTTTCTTTAGCCTTTGATTTCTGTATTCCTCTGTGTATTTAGGACCTGCTTAACACTGACAGACCATATGCACATTTAAATGCAGAAATAACTTTTCCGCTAAGTTTTGCTCCGTGTTAACCTAGACTGTAATACTTCTTCTGAATTCAGGTTTATACTGTGTGTTTGCACCTTTCAGAACTTGGTTCGTTGGTGCGACTCGTCACCCTGTAAGAACGGGGGAACTTGCTGGCAGCGGGGGACCACCTACAGCTGCGAGTGTGAGACTGGCTGGACGGGACTTTATTGTGACGTCCCAAGTGTTTCCTGTGAGGTGGCAGCCAAACAGAGAGGTAAGATGGGAGGTACCCGGGTGTGTGCGTGCGTGCATGTGTGCACGACAGTTCTTTTGCATATCAAAATCCAAATATCATATGCTCAGTGTCAATTTGTGTGGTCAAGTCAAAATTTCCAAACACAACCCTAAAGCTGCCCTCTGTCTCCTCTGTGCGTAGGAGTCGACGTTGCCCATCTGTGTCGCAACTCGGGGCAGTGTTTGGACGCAGGAAATGTTCACTACTGCCACTGCCAGGTCGGATATACCGGAAGTTACTGTGAGGAGCAGGTGGATGAATGCACCCCAAACCCCTGCCAAAACGGAGCCACCTGTACTGACTTTTTAGGTGGATACACCTGCAAGGTAACAGTCCTGAAGAAAACTATGGATCCAATTTCATCCTGTTTGGACTTTGATGTAAAATGCTACTTGTCATGCAATCTTTCTGAAGTTATACTTACAGGTTTAAAGAGACTCGTAACATGTATAAACTCAAACTTCTTTTAATTTGTATAGTAACAAAGAAACTGTCTTAAATGCCACTTTACTTGGCATTTCTAATGTCTTATTACATTATCTATCTTCTTTAAAGATTAAAGTTTTCATGAATTTGTTCAAATGCCTGGGTGTACACAGCAGGCATCCTTCAGCTCCTGTCCTAATGAAGAGGCCTGTTTATAAATAGAAGACAAACAGCTTGGTTATGTTAATCTCCTCTGGAATAAAGGATCTGCTGGCCTTGGCAGGATGGAGGCCAGAAAACAGCCAGGTAAACAAAAACCATCTCTGTTTCATGTCAGACATTGATTAAACTTTCCCCTCTGTCTTTCTTTTTCTTCCTCTTTCTTGGCTTCTTCTTCTTCTGCTCTGTTGTTCCTGCTCTCTCTCTCTCTCAGTGCATGCCAGGATACGTGGGGACCAACTGCTCGGACGAGATCAATGAATGTTTCTCCCAGCCGTGCCAGAACGGGGGCACCTGCATTGACCTGATCAATACCTACAAATGCTCCTGTCCCCGGGGAACCCAAGGTCAGCAGACCCCACGCACACTCCTCCACACCACTCTGCCGCTCCGTCCTCTCGTCCTGGTCTCCACGCTTCATTAATTAGGGCTTAACAGCAGCCAGGGCATGTCTGAAAACTCCTCCTCCCGTCTTGCCTCCATCCCTTCCTCTACTTGTCAGATACGCCATTGATTTTTCTCTCAGACATGAAGGGAGTGTGTGTTCTAGGTCGGCCCTAAGTGCCAGCGGAGTTAGGCGTATCCCAAAAAAAGCCAACATGTTGTTGGAGATATTTTGAACAAGAAACAATGACATGAAGAAAATCTACCAAAAGTTAGAAAAATCATTTTTGAGGCTCATTAAAACATTTTTATTGATTCTGAATTTATATTCAATATTTTTGTTTAAACATATCTGAACTTTTTGACTATAATACTTAACAATCAGTCCCTTCCTGTGTCATGTCCTGAAGCAGGACACCAAATTCAGATTATTTTGTGCCTCTTTTTAAGTCTCTATTTGTATTTTTGCATTTGTTAAACCTTAGGCCATATAATAATGCTTGATGCAAGAGGCCTGTAATTTATTTATAAATAATAAGTAACTTCCACCCGGATTTCATCTATATACAAAAGTTGCCCCTGTAAGAGGACACTGATCAAAAGATGATCTCTAGAAAAAACAAACCCAACCATTTATCTGCAGTATTTGTGCTACAGGTGTATTGTTTCAAATCCAGTTTTTACCTGGATTATTGTATTATATATGTCTTATACTCTAATATTTACTATTTTCTAATGCCCCAAAATACTAAAAACAAAAATGATGAGCCTGTACCATGTTACGCCATCAGACTACAATCATACATTGTCAAATCAATAATATTCAATTAGAGGCAGAGATATACATTTTCTTGCCATACCTCCCTCAGGTGTGCACTGTGAGATCAACATGGACGACTGCAACCCGTTCACCGACCCAGTCACCAAAGAGCCCAAGTGTTTCAACAAAGGCAAGTGTGTGGATCGAGTCGGGGGCTACCACTGCATCTGCCCGCAGGGATACGTAGGCGAACGCTGCGAGGGGGACGTCAATGAGTGTCTCTCCAACCCCTGCGACCCACGGGGCACGCACAGCTGCATCCAGCTCACCAACAACTACCGCTGCGAGTGTCGCACCGGATACACAGGTAAACTGCCAGTGGGGGGGAGGTTGGGCCTAGACTAATCCTCTTATGGGATTACAATCTTTTTTTTTAGGTTTTTATTGAAATTCCCCTGTAAAGTTTCGTCCCTTTTTTAAATTTGTGTCCTTTGTTTTTTTTCTTTAATGTTGCTTTTATGGGCCCATAAAGTCGTGATATTGAGCTGTACAACTAAACTTAATATATATGCAACTATTTAAATAATTGACTTACAATGAGTAATTTTTCTCTTGTTTCAGCTTCTACTGTTGTTTGGATGAAACAGCTTTTGGAAACTATGACCATATTCTCACATTTGATTGGCCTAAACGATGAATTGATAATGAAAATAATAATAAATTGCCATAAACTGCAATAATAGTGGAACATAAAAAAAAAAATTCAAAGAATGACATATTATGATTAACATTTTTTTTGTGTCTGACTCTTCTGTAGGTCAACACTGTGACACGGTGTTTGATGGCTGTAAGGGTAAACCGTGTCGCAATGGAGGGTCCTGTGCTGTTGCCAGTAATACCCCACATGGCTTCATCTGCAAGTGTCCTCCTGTGAGTGCCTACACACACACACACACACACACACACACACACAGATCATTGTCACTTACAAGGACATTTCCTCGGGGGATTACCCAGAGCTTAACTGTAACTGTTACATACCAAACCCTAACCCCTTACTCTAACCTCTAATTTTGTGGGGACCAGATTTTTGTCCCCACATAGGAGGCGAGTCCCCACAATGCAAGCATGTGAATAGATTTCTGCCAATAAACCTCTCTATCTTATTGTGAAATTAAGAATTTTCACTTAGAGATTTGTATAAATTATTCATTTTAACAGTTAAAACAAACACAGATAAATTCCTAGATTTTAATTGGAATAAAATCATAAAAAATGAGCTGTAAAGCATTGGCTAAAATAAAACTGTAATCCTAATTCTATGTTTATATCTTATTTTTTTGTCCTAGGGCTTTACTGGCTCCACATGTGAATATGACGCCCAGGCCTGCGGCAGCCTCCACTGCCGCAATGGAGGCACCTGCATATCTGGCCACAAGAGTCCCAAGTGTCTGTGCACCCCGTCCTTCACTGGACCCGAGTGCCAGTATCCCACCGACAGCCCCTGTAATTCCAACCCCTGCTACAACGGTGGCACATGCGAATACACCACTGAGGCGCCGTACTACCACTGCGTCTGCCCCACAAACTTCAACGGCCTGTGGTGCCACATCCTGGATTTCAACTTCCACGGAGGGTTCGGCACCAACATCCCGCCGCCGTCAGAGGTGGACGTCGCCTGCGATATCCCGCAGTGCGCGGAAGCCAAGGACAACAAGGTCTGCGATGTGCTGTGCAACAACCACGCATGCGGCTGGGACAACGGCGACTGCTCGCTCAACTTCGACGACCCGTGGAAGAACTGCTCTGCCTCGCTGCAGTGCTGGCGCTACTTCAACGACGGAAAGTGCGATTCGCAGTGCGACAACACCGGATGTCTCTACGACGGGTTCGACTGCCAGAATCTGGAAGGACAGTGCAAGTGAGTGGTGTTTGTTTCTGTAACTTAGACGAGATTCAAATTCTGTAACATTTGTGGAAATGTATTGATCTGGCCTGGCACGTGGCTGTTTAGATCATCAAATCCCACACTCAAACCTTAAATGGGATTTCTCAAATTTCAAATTTAAATGGAAAGATATTGAATTTTTAAACTTTTGGCATGTTTGGATGTTTATTTTTCCAGGCGAGGATTTTACTAATTTTAAAGATTTTATTTATTTCTTTTTTTGAAGGTGTCATGACGCCCAACATAGAGAACTGCACATCCAAATGACCATAACCCTAACTGAACCTTTTTTCTTCAGTCCTCTGTATGATCAGTACTGCAAGGACCACTACGCTGACGGCCACTGTGATCAGGGCTGCAACAACGCTGAGTGCGAGTGGGACGGCTTGGACTGTGCCGACAACATGCCCGAGAAGATCGCCCTGGGCCAGTTGGTCCTTGTGGTTCACATCAACCCCGAGCTGCTCCTCAACAACTCCTTTGGCTTCCTGCGCGAGCTGAGCCGCGTCCTCCGCACCAACGTCATATTCAGGAAGGACGCCAAGGGCGAGACCATGATCTACCCGTACTACGGGAACGAACACGAGTTCCAGAAGTACAACGTCAAACGCTCAGTGGATTCGTGGGCAGAGGTTCCTGGCAAGGTGCTGAACGTGGTGAAGAGGAGCCTGTATGACGTGGCCGGCGACAGCAGGAGAATGAGGAGGGAGCTGGATCACTTGCAGATCAAAGGGTAAGCAAGAACATTAAAAGATGATTAATTCAATAACTATAGTGCGATTTGTTGCTCATTGTTTTGATTCAACATGACCTCTGTATGTGCTTTCGTTTCTCTCTACAGTTCAGTTGTCCACTTGGAGGTGGACAACCGTCAGTGCTTCCAGCAGTCCACTGAGTGTTTCCAGAGCACCAATGATGCTGCAGCGTTCCTCGGGGCTTTGGCCTCCAGTGGCAAACTGGATGTTCCCTACACCATTGAAGCTGTTTTTAGTGAGTATATCTCATACAATTAAGTCTGCATGAATCAAAGAGAATGTCTGTCTACACATTTTACCGTCTTCTTTCTAGAAATCTCCTTTAATGACTTAAAGGACCAGTGTGTTCGCGGGTTTGTTGCAGGTTTTAACTTCATAATATTCATCTAAATATCCAGAATTTAATCTGAAAAGTTTGCATAATGATAAGTTGTGATGTCAAATAAATAGGCTAAAACATGCAAAACCACTGGTGTGATCCTTTAAGGCTTTGCTGTAGTGTCCACACGTACATCCTCATACATTAGTGAATAAGACACATGCTCATCCACACACACTCAAACTGGAAGCATCCGCTTCGCCCTCTGGTCGGGTCCTAACCCTAGCAGTCTTTGATTGTGTATTTGTTAATGCAGCGGTGAACAAATGCAATTGTGAATCTCATGGCCTAAGCAATCAATCCTTCCCTCAGTGTGTAAATCCACTGGCTTCAGGCTCCAAAATGGTTAATTGCTGCAAATCAACTCATCCAACCCCCTACTCACACAATGTAACGCTCTTATCTCCATCTCTGTGTCTGTCTTTCTTCCTTTCACAGACATGTACACATGTACGTCCACAGATAACACACACACACACACACACACACACGCACTCACTCACACGCACTCCATCCCACAGTGTGAGGGGCTGCTGCAACCTTCACCTCACTTAATGTAATACCAGGACTTAATGCATCTCTAAGGGTTTAGGTTGGGGGAGTTTATCATTTCAAAATCGTTAGTGGTAAAAAAAGAGAAGGGGAAAAATTGATCGGGAGTGTGCTAGAAGTTGGGAGTCTTTGTTATCTTGAAAATCCTAATAAATCCTTCGTCTTTACAGCTTAAAGCGCGTGCAGTAATTTGAAGTTCATTAATCCCCCTCCCTTTTTTCTCTTAAAGAAGAAATGGTAAAGTTGTCTCTTGGGCCCCTGGGTTGAAAAGGGTTAGTTGAGGTGGTGGTGTTCTTTTTTTTTTTTTTTTTTTTTTTTTTTTATCACGCCCCATCCCTTTTTTTCCCTTTTTTGATGAAAAGTGGTTAGCAATTCTGATTATTACTGAATTGATAGTAGAAGCTAGCTTTACCGACGGTGAGGATCGTCAGTCAGTTTCTGGTGCTTTGCGGCTGGTTGCGGTGTGTTTTGGAGTGGGAACCGGGGGGCGACGACGAGCCGGACTAGCTCTGCTCGAAACACTCTGGCTGATCCTGGGTGTCCTGGTCTATCCTCTGCCGGTCCACGCCTGTTCCTCACCTTGACCATGTTGTCCCTTTTCCTACCAGGCGGTGTGGATCCCCAGCCACCTTCACACGAACTCTACCCAATCTACTTGGTCCTGGGCGGCGTAGGGATACTGGCCTTCCTCGGAGTCGGGATGGTGGCTGCCCGAAAGCGCCGCCATGAGCACGGGCGCCTCTGGCTCCCCGAAGGCTTCAAGACCACAGAGACCAGCAAGAAGAAGAGACGTGAGCCTGTCGGAGAGGATTCGGTGGGATTAAAGTAAGTTTGCGTTTATTCACCAGGGGCGTTCGGAGTCACTGGATACCTGTTTCTTTGTGAACGGCTAGTCCTGAAGGACAAAATGAGTGTAACTGGTGATCAGTCAAATTTGGCAAAGGGGGATTTTGCCTGGATCATTAATGATAATGATATAACAGGTTTAGGTGCGCATTAGTTGACTTGTTGGGGCAGAGAGGGGTGTGGTATGGATTTAATCAATGCTTTTGTTTTTTCGGCATTGCTGCACCATTAATGGTGAGTGGCTCGGATGAGATGGAAGCAGCTGAGTGCAGTTGAGGATTTTTACTGGGTTTTCTGTGTCATCACAGGCCGCTGAAAAACACCTCAGACATTTCACTCATGGATGACGCCCAGAATGAATGGGAAGAAGATGAACCTTCAGATGCAAAACGCTTCAGGGTGAGTGCACACATATGGAGCTTTTAAGGTTTTGGGATTTTAAAATGACTTTATTTTGCTTTTAAGTTTTTTTTTATTTCTGAAGACTGTTTTTGAATAATTTTTATTATCAATAAAAAAAAAAGTTTCAATGTTTTTTCTAATATTGTAATTTGTTTTGAACTCACCCTCTCGTGTCCAGTTTCAGCCGTCTAACCTCTTGCTGTGTCTGTTTTAGCAGTTCGACGAGCAGGCTATACTGGAGGTGGACGACCAGACGGACCACCGGCAGTGGACGCAGCAGCACCTGGATGCCGCTGACCTGCGCATCCCCTCCATTGCTCCCACACCCCCTCAGGGCGAGATTGAAAATGACTGCATGGATGTTAATGTCCGGGGACCAGGTGGGTGACTGAACACTTACTTACTCACTATAAAGAAAAATCACGCCAACTCAAGAGGGCAGAATCATTGAATTTGGATCTGATTTTGAATCATTTTCATTCTGAATGACTTGGTTGTCTTTATACAGAACAAAACATAATGCAAGATTTTACAAAAAATAATCCACAGTAGTTTGGTTTGTCAGCAAAGCTCTGGAAAATATGTACAGAATAATTTTTCTTAAGATATTCTGACTTATTTAAAATGATTAAAAGTATAAGAAAGAAAAATATATATTTCAACACCCATAGGGTGTTAACGACACTTAACTTGTGAGAAGTGATTTGTTTTAAGGGGCCACAAGTTTAAAAAGGTTGGGAACAACAGATTTAACAGATTTATTTGTTAATGTTTTAAAAGAACATTAATAATAGTTGGTATGTTCGTGTGTCTGACTTGATTCACACATTTTCTGAGCACAAATTTCACGTTTCTAGTGTGTGTGTGTGTGTGTGTGTGTTTGTGGATTGATTCATCCCTTTTCTGAGCGAATGTTTCACATTCCTAGTGTGTGTGTGAGAGTGTGTGCGTAATCGCGCGTGTAGGAGTTGCTAAAGCCCCATCTCCTCAGGGTAAAGGATCTTCTTCAAAGCAGCCGACTGGAAGCTAGGCGCCTGGGGGGGAAACACTGATTCCTGATCAGATTAATCATTTGACCAGTAATGGGCCTCTGTTATTTTCTACTCCACATTATAAAAACCAATGAAGGCATCAAATGCAAAAACCCAATTTTGTAGTAAGTGCCAAATTCCCTGAAGAAAAGCTATGAAAAATCAAAGTAACAGGGTTAACAACTTGAGCGCACGCCTTTTCCCCCTGTTGTGGATCGATGCACTTGAATCGACCAAATCTGCGAGATTTGGGGCTTGCTGTCCTTTTGAAGAGGCGAAAACCCGTTCATGTCTAACCGACTGAGCTGCCTCTCACAGTTAGATATTAATGCTTCGTTTTTGCAGCAGCCCAGCTTTCAGCAAGCCCCAGCCTCTATCCCCCTAGCTTCGCTTTCCTTCTGAAGCTTCTCCTGTGCCGGGGCCTTGATCAGAATCCATTATCGAAAGGAGAGAGCTGTGATGATTCAACCCAGGCAAAAGTGTCGAACCCACATTCGATTTGTTTGTTGCTTTGTCTTGATCTGGCTGCTGCTTTGAAGTGCAGGCTCCTGTCTTTTTGGAGCAGTCACTGAGCCTGTGCTGTGCTGACCACGCAGTCTGTTGCCTTCTTTCATATATACCCCTCTCCTGCTCCCTCCTCTCTGTGTCCAGATGGATTCACACCGCTGATGATTGCATCCTGCAGTGGGGGAGGTTTAGAAACGGGCAACAGCGAGGAAGAGGAGGATGCCTCTGCCAACGTGATCAATGACTTCATTTACCAGGGCGCTAACCTTCACAACCAGACTGACCGTACAGGTGAAACCGCCCTTCACCTGGCCGCCCGCTACGCCCGTTCTGACGCCGCCAAGCGCCTGCTGGAGGCCAGCGCTGATGCCAACATCCAGGACAACATGGGCAGGACACCTCTGCATGCTGCTGTGGCAGCTGATGCCCAGGGGGTGTTCCAGGTGGGTTCTCATATGCTATACTTACTTCCTAATAATTTCCTAATAAAACAACTATTTTGTTTACTTAGCAGGGGCAATGCACAATACAGGTTCTGTGCCAGATATAGCTCAAATCTAATTTTCAGGTTGTTTTGAAATTAAAAAAGGAGTTGATTTATTAGCATTTAGAGGTACTTAGTTTAAGTCATTTATTAAGCAAAAATACCAAACATCCAGCTCCTCAAGTGTGAGGATTTGCTGCTTTTCTTTGTTTTATATTTGTATTAATTGAATATTTTGGGATTTAAGATTGTTAGCCAAACAAAACTAGCAATTTGAAAGTATCACCTTGGGCTTATTAGGAAATTGTTATAGTATAGAAATTGTATATGTTCTGGAACTTTATTGAAATTTTTGATTTCCAGGCCAGCATACTTAAAATTGCTCAGTAAGAGTAAATGGTACATTTATTACTTAAGTTTTTTGAAGTATGAAATTTTGATTATTTCAGTGGAATCATGTTTAGCTCAAAAGAAGTAAACTTTTGTATGCCTCTATAGATTCTGATAAGGAACCGCGCCACAGACTTGGATGCACGCATGCACGATGGCACTACACCCTTGATCTTGGCTGCCAGGCTGGCAGTGGAGGGCATGGTGGACGAGCTCATAAACTGTCACGCTGATGTCAATGCAATTGATGATTTCGGTAAAGTTTCTCTTGTTTTAGGCCACTTATATGAGCTTAATAATCATTACAATTTAGTGCCAAATGTAGTCAAACGTTGTCTTAAATTCATCAAAAGAGCACAGATCTAATCACCCTGTTTTTGTCCCTTCAGGTAAATCTGCTCTACATTGGGCTGCAGCAGTAAATAACGTGGAAGCTGCTATTGTGCTTCTCAAGAATGGTGCCAACAAGGACATGCAAAACAACAAGGTAAAAACCCAATCCGTCTCTTCCTCCTCTTAGTTTCGTAAAATAATGGTGAAACATCTTTCCGAAACAACATTCCTCACTCATCTGTGAACCTCTTAACGTGTCTCCTTTCTGTCTGCCTCAGGAGGAAACCCCTCTATTCTTGGCTGCCAGGGAAGGAAGCTACGAGACTGCCAAGGTCTTGCTGGACCACTTCGCCAATAGAGAAATAACTGACCACATGGACCGGCTACCCAGAGACATTGCACAGGAGAGAATGCATCATGACATTGTGCGGCTAATGGACGAGTACAACCTGGTACGGAGTCCTCACATGCATGGAGGGTCACTCAGCACCACGTTGTCACCCCCTCTGTGCTCACCCAACGGCTACCTGGGCAGCATGAAGCAGCCGCAGCCTCAAGGTCAAGGCCAGGGCAAGAAGGCACGCAAACCCAGCACCAAGGGCATCGGCTGCAAGGACGGCAAAGACATGAAGGTGAAGAAGAAGAACTCACAGGATGGGAAGTCTGGGAACCTCCTGGACAGCTCCGCTGTTCTGTCACCAGTTGACTCGTTGGAGTCTCCACACGGCTATGTCTCTGATGTGGCCTCACCGCCCATGATGACCTCACCTTTCCAGCAGTCACCATCTGTATCCCTGAACCATCTGCAGGGTATGTCTGACCCACACCTAGCTGTAAACCACATGGTGATGCCAAACAAGCAGGAGCTGGCTCGAATGCAGTTTGACCCGCTGCCTCCCCGTCTTACCCATCTGCCCGTGTCCGGCTCCGGTGGCCAGGGCGCCATAAATGGCCAGTGTGATTGGCTGTCCAGGATGCATGGAAGCATGGGCCAGCCAGGCCAGTTCAACCCCATGAGAGGACCTCCTGGTGGTCAGGGAGGGCTGCACCAGGGAGGGCAGCACGGGATGATGACTTCCCTCCACAACAGCCACCCCACCACCAGCCTGTCTCAGATGATGAACTACCAGGGGATGCAGAGCACCCGCCTGGGTCCACAGCCCCACATCATGCAGCAGCAGGCTCAGCAGATGCAGCAGATGCAGAACCTGCAGCAGCTCCAACAGCAGCAGCAGCAGCAGCAGCAACAACAACAACAACAACAACAACCAAGCATTCAACTGCAGCATCAAAACTCGACCTCAACCAGCAGCCAGAACTTCATCGGTGGGGAGCTCAGTTCCCCAGAGCTCCAGCAGGGCACAGGCAACTCCAGCATGCCCATCCACACCATCCTGCCGCAGGAGACCCAGATTATGCCCTCCTCCATCAACCAGTCAATGCCAAGCACCCAGTTCCTCACCCCACCTTCCCAGCACAGCTATTCAGGCCCCATGGACAACACCCCAAACCATCAGGTCCAGGTGCCTGACCATCCCTTTCTGACCCCCTCCCCCGGCTCCCCCGATCAGTGGTCAAGTTCTTCTCCTCATTCCAACATGTCCGACTGGTCAGAAGGCATTTCAAGTCCACCGACAAGCATGCAGTCTCAGATTGGACACATACCAGAACAGTTCAAATAAAAGCCTGTGTCTTTACGCCCAGATGAGCTGCTGTATATTTTTTTATAAAAAAAAGGCACTCTTTGTGGAAACAAAACTGTAAACATGATTTAATACGACTTTTTATACGCTTTTATACTAACAGCAACACATTCATTCATTCTTTTTATTTATTAATGCCTTATTTATACGCACTTCTTGCTTACAGAAATTTCGGGGATCCATGGTGCTGGGTCGTACGCTGGACAGAGAAAGTCCTTTAGTCTCTTGTTTTTCAACTATTTCTTTTCTGCAGTGAAGCCTCATCATACACACTGGGTATTTATTTCCTTAAGGACTTTTAGTTTTTTGCCTTTTTTCAAATCATTTCGCAATCTTTGTTTATACTTTTTTTGTATAATCTTGTTTATAAATAAACTCGTTATTAAGGGGCATTTTATAGAGCACGTTTTAAGTTTCAGTGTTATTTCAATTTGTTGTAAATGTGGGAAATATTCTAGTCATGATATACAAGTTGTGAATGTTAACAGAACAGCTGTTTTCCACAATTTCCCCGTTTTTTAAATATCATGCGGTTCTTAGTTACACTCTCTAGAGTTGTATACATGTCTTGAATCAGTGGAACAACTTTATCTTGTGCCTGTAGATTTGATTGCCTTCATATGTAGAGACGTGGTGGAGATGTGATATGTTGTACAGTATACAGCCATCTTGGAGATTGGCTGTTAAGGCAGGCTTGAGTATCTGTTAGTCCTGTGGTGTCGGAGAACTGGCCCGTTGGCCACAGTGTATGTTGTTGTCAAGAGGGAAAAGGAAACTTAATTTCCTCTTTCCCTCCTATTAGTTTGAGCCTATGGCTGTGTTCTTTCTTTTGTAAATATGTTACGCATTTCCCTTGTAAGCAAGATTTTGTTTAAGAAATCTGATGTCTTAAGCATGCAATTTTTGATAGGTCTCGCACCAGTCAACAGCCTCTAAAATGTCAAACAGAACAGAATATATATTTTGTATTTTACTGTCCCTTATGCATAAATAAATTTGAACTATATACAAATAGATACATTATATTATTAGGAGACATTTTTCTCATAAAAAGGGAAAATACATAAATATTGAGGTTTTATAAATTCATATTTATTTACTGTTCTGTAACATACAAATCCACTGAGGCAACCATTTGTGCATGTTATGAAATGCTTTTGTTACTGTTGGTTAAGTTCTCAGTTGTGTCCACTTCAGTGCTTTGTGAGACGCTTCCTGGTATAGTTTGCAAAATGTTATAATTTAAAACAAATATTAAGTTGTAGTGAAATTTTAATATCTGCAATATGTTTCTTTCCTTTTAAGAAGTTATAATTTGCAAGAAATGTATTTCCCCTTTTCATTTATAATCTGTAAAAATGTTTCTTGTTATAATAAAGGGCACTTGTGTGTCTTGAAGTTATGAAAACTGATTGATTCTTTTATTCACTTTAAATTACTTTACATGACACTTTGTGTGATCGTGATCTTTTTGTATTTGCTGAAGGGGCCAAGTACAAATATTTTACTTACTATGTCTCCCCCTAGTGGTGGTTATTATCTTTGACTATAACAATTATCTTACTGAAAAGAACGTTCCAACTTGTGTACATTGTGGAAACAGGAAACCAAAAATAGATAAAGCAATATTTGCATGCCTTATTGCAGGGATACTCACCTTGCTTTCACGTACACATTTTGCAGAAATCAAGTGTGAACACTTGCACTGAACAGATTGCTGATTGGCAATATGCAACTTTAACAGCCAATGGACATTATTTAACATTTACTAATTGGTATAAACAAAAAGTGTGAATCGATTAATTTTTATTTTGAATTAGAAAATGGTTGGTGGGCCACCTGGCACCCTATGGCTGGTCAGATTTGGCCCTCGGGCAGTATAATCAGTATCACTGTCTTATTGTGATTAACTGGTAGGGGGACCCAGGGCAAAAATTAGGTACTGGGTCCCAAATAATCCCCAGTTCCTAAATTCTTAAAAAAATTCTGTGCAATTTGTACAGTTTTTCTAAGGCAGAATACTACATGGCTCCATGTTAAACACATAAACTGTGGAACATGTAAGCATTAAACTGAAATAATAAAGGTATGTAAATTGTATTTGTTTTATCAATGTATGGTCTCAAGATCAGGTACTAAAGCAGGGCCTACATTAAAGTCCTTATTTTGCCATTTTTTCCTTGCAAAAGTGCCAAAGATCTCTGGTTCCAGTGTCTCAATTGGGAGGATTTGCTGCTTAACTCTTTTTTATATTAACATAAACTGAATAGCTTTGGGTTGCTTGGACCAAACAAAAGACGTCCTCTTGGGCTTTAGGAAATAGTGACAGGCATTTTTTAGATCATGTTGTAAATCGATTAATTGAAAAAAGACTGTCACATTAATTGATAGTGGCCCTGTTAGTTTATATTGTTTTTATTGGTACATATTCCCAAGCATAAATTAAATACGCACAAAGAAGTTGACAGCTAGTAAGTTTGGAGCTTAAAGGGTCCCTGGAGGTCTGGGGTTAGGGTTAAGGGAATATTGTAGGTGCTGACATAGTACGGTTTTGTTATTAGCCTTAACATGTTTGCTTTTAAAGTTGAGGTGAGTTTTCTTAACCAATTTGACAGCTTTTAATCAATGGAATAGTCTTTGACTCAAACGAACTACGGCTCCCATGATGCACCGGTAGTAGCACCCTTGAAGTTCAAAGTTCAAACATTACAGTAAAAATAGGGTGCTCGCTTGCTGACTGCCTGTGTGTTCGCTGGTAAAAATAAACAACTTGGTGGTCACAGAACTAATCGGTTGCCACCACACCGAAGACCGGCAGAGGAAACCGAAAATGGCTCTCAGCTAATTGGCGCCTGCTCTTGCCCTGTTGTCGGTGGATTTACAGAACGACGGCTAGCTGGGTGCTAACGTTAGCACGCTAGCTTGCCAGGAGCACATAGCAACTGCTGCTAGCTAACGTCACTGGACTGGTAGTCTTTCCTCTCAAGGCTGAAGCTATGTTCGTCCAGGAGGAGAAGATATTCGCCGGGAAAGTGTTGAAAATACACATCTGTACAATGGACGGCACGGAGTGGTTGGAGGAGGTTACGGAAGACACCACTGTTGAGAAACTGAAGGAGAAGTGCTTGAAACATGTAGGTTTTTGGGTTGTTTGTGTCTCCGTTTTTTTTTTTTTTTTGTCTTGTCACTTCTCTGCCTGGGGTGTTTGCAGTCTAACGTGCCCTCTGTGTAAACTGTCAGTGTCAGTGTCACTGGCTTTGTATTTATAGTAACTGGGTAGACTTTGCTATTTATAATTTAGCAGGTTGGCTGCCCCTCTAAACCTAGCTAACTCACCGACTCTGCCCCTTTTCTGTTCCCAGTGGCTATCCGTAGAGGCATCCTGCTTTTCTGGCTGTCTATTATTACACAGCTCCTCTCACTTCTCCTTCTATGGCCTATAGCATAAACGGTAGTGGTAGTAATATTTCTTTCTCATGACAATATGGGAGATGTACAGATTCAGTGACACATTTAGTGTAACATCATCACATGGGCACAGTAGACATCATGATAAAAGTGCAAATGTTATATCGTAGTGCCAAAACAACCAGTTCATGAATTGCTTTTTAAATGAGTAGTTCAGTCTACAGCTTGTCACAATTCCCCGGGGTCCCAGCCAGGTTAGACAACCATTCTGATGAATCATTAATCATAGTCATAAGCATTTAAGCTATTTGTAAAGTCAAAATGCCAAACATGTTCTATCTCTAGCTTCTTTAATGTGAGAATTTGCAACTTGTAAATTAAAAACATTCAGCGTTTGTACTGTAGTTTAGACAAAAAACACAATTTGAAGATGTCACTTTTCTAGACTTAATTATTAATTGAATAAATTACAGGCAGATTACATGAGAAAGAACATTATCAATAGTTTCATCTCTGCTAATTGTTTATTTCTGTGATGCTTATTGTGCTTGGTTTATAGTATGTCCATGGAAGTCTAGAAGACCCCAAAACACTTACCCACCATAAACTCATACACGCTGCTACAGAGAGAGTCCTCACCGACACTAAAACTGTCGCTGATGAAAATCTCAAAGATAAAGGTATGCAGCACCCTACTTGACAAGTTTTGGGATTTTACACTACACTGTGAATGTGAATGTCACATGAACTGACCGTGTTTCATATATGTTGTAGAAGTCTTGCTGCTCATAAAAAAAAGACCGCCACCAACTCCTCCAAAGATGGCAGACGTTAGTTCAGATGAAAAGGTAAGCTCAATCAACTTCTTTAGGACAGAACTGAATTATTTTTAACCTCTGCAGCAGCAGCAGCAGTAGCAGCAGCAGAAGAAGTGTGCTGTCTTTATTTTGCCTGCTTTTCATCTGTTTGCCATTTATCCTCGTTGTCACAGAAGAAACAAGATAACAAGGCTCCAGACAAAGACGCAATTCTAAAAGCCACGGGCAACCTATCCACGCGCCACACTGACCGCACTGTGACCCAGCATAACATCAGAGATGTAAGGTTCTTGGTGGAAGGGGATTCAGTTTACGGGGTGTATGAAAAAGTAAAATCTTGCAGACATATTCTATGAATAAGAATTCTTATATACCCGTTGAGATCACCGTGTTTGTGTGTACGTGTTGTTCCAGTTTCAGACGGAGCTAAGAAAAATCCTGGTTTCTCTCATTGAAGTTGCCCAGAAGCTTCTTGCCTTGAACCCTGATGCTGTTGAACTCTTCAAAAAGGCCAACGGTAAATCCTTTTTAAAAACTATTTACAAGCCTATTTCATTAATCCAACAGCCAGGAAGGTTAGGATGATAGAACATTTAGTTTGACATGTAGCAAACAAGATAATAATAAGGTTCTGCAGCTGACATCCATCCATTAATGCACAAGACCACATTGGGCAAGAGGCGCTGGGTACACCCTGGACAAGCCGCCGGTGTATTACAGGGCCAACACATGCACGCAAACACATTCACATCTAAGGGCAGTGCAGGGTTTCCAGTTGACATGTGAGCGGAAACTTGAGCACCCAGAGTTCACCGGCACAGATCTATGGGGATAACATGCAAACTCCACACAGTGAGGCCCCTAGCTGGCTGCTGTGACGCAACAGCGCAAACCACTGAGCCTCTTGTCTAAATTGAAAGTGTATTTAATTTTAAAACTGTGACAAAATGATAAATATAATTTTTATGTTCTGAAAGGTTGGTACAAAGTTTTGAAAGTTTGTTTCAAGTTATGTTTTCAAGTATGTATTCATCTCCAAAATCCCTCACGTTAACCAACAATCTTTTAATATTAGAAATGAAGACGATCCCCTTGTCATATTTGTTTGTGGTCTCTTGGCATTTATAGTAACAATTTAGATGTGATGATAAAGACTTCAAGAGTCTGGAAATGTTTACTTTAGGTACCTTGAACGTACTTGAATTTTCTCTTTAAAAAGCTGTAAGAACCCTGCTTCTGTCTTTACGTACGGCTTTAGTTTTTTATCCATTGAGCTCAATAGATCGGTGTACATATTTCGATATGTATTGTTGCTGGAAAAATAGATCCTGATGATCATTGTTGTAGACATTTCACACACATTGCCCAGCCCTTACTTTCAGTTCTCTCCGATCTCTTTGTGTTTCTGCGTCTTGTAGCGATGTTGGACGAAGATGAAGAGGACCGGGTGGATGAAACAGCCCTTCAGCAGCTCACTGAGATGGGTTTCCCAGAGAGCAGAGCCATCAAAGCTCTTAGATTGAACCAGTAAGTCTGAGCTGCTTTAATAACAACTCACTCACAACTGAAGTATTTAGAGTATGTATACAGCATTTATCCGTTATCAGATCAGCTCTGGAAGTTGATAACTCGTTCAAATGAATCGCTTTGATGTACATTCACGCAAGACAAAGCAACAAGGACATTTCTGAGTTGTTGCTGTTCTTGTTCAGCTCGAATTGAGTGTGATTCATCTCGTGCACAAACCTTTTTCATCTCACCCCTTTTTGTCTCATTCTTTCTTCTTGCTGCAGCATGTCAGTGACCCAGGCAATGGAGTGGCTTATCGAGCATGTAGATGACCCCTCTGTAGACGCGCCGATACCTGGCCAGGACTCCTCTGGGGCAACAGGAGCCACGGCTGCCGCCACACCAGGCCCCTCAGCCTCAGCCTCAGCCTCAGCCTCAGCCTCTGGTCCCAACCTTCTCCGCAGCCTCTCCAGCCAGTCGAGCACAGATGAGAGCAGCCGGCAGGACGAGCTCACAGAGATCTTCAAGAGGATCCGCAGGAAACGGGAGTTCAGACCGGACTCAAGAGTGGGTGGCTTTATCCAGCCGGAGCTTTCGTACAGTGCTTTGTCTAGTACTTGCTTTTATAAAACTCATCTCGGAGCTCACACCTACCAGGTTGAGGGGAGGGTTACACTAACATATATTTAGTCGGTATCAATCTTTACAGTATACATTGTTATTCTTTCCATTACTATGTATTGTGTAGGAAGATGCTGTTTATCTCCCCAAATCCTAAATACCGCATGCAAGACCGACTCATTTCAGCTCCAAGATCTATGACTGCATCATCCAATGGACAGTATACAGGACAGGAATGGATGTAAAGAGGCCGCCTATTGCACTCATGGATATATATTTAAGTGTTGGTGGCTTTAGTTAAAGCGTTTTTATATCATTCTTTCCCACAGTATCCCCAACAAAACACTTCCACTGTGGTTGCTTTTTCCTTACATACTGCCATTTGAGTGGTTGCAACTCTTGTCTCTCACCCCCCCCGAAAGACACCTGCCAGGCTCCGTAGAACTGTGACTGCTTATGTTGTTGTAATTAGAAGTTCTTAATCTAAACACGTGGTCTTTGTCTTGGTTTCTGCAGGCTGTCATTGCATTGATGGAGATGGGGTTTGATGAAAAGGAGGTGGTTGATGCTCTGAGGGTGAACAACAACCAGCAGGATGCTGCGGTAGGTTTCCATCCACTGCTAAACTGCGTGCAGTAGTAATGTAAATGAATGAGTGTAGGTTTTGTAGCTGATCCTGCACTCTGACCTCCGTAAAGATATCAGTGTATTTTCAAAAACAGAAAGTGAATTTGGTTTCTCACTGTGTCTCTCTCCGTCCTGCAGTGCGAATGGCTGCTGGGGGACAGGAAGCCTTCTCCAGAGGATATGGACAAAGGCATCGACACCAACAGCCCGCTGTTCCAAGCCATTCTGGAGAATCCAGTGGTCCAGTTGGGTTTAACCAATCCCAAGACTCTGCTAGGTACTGAGTCTTGTCAAATTTAGTGGAGAGTTGTGAAAAATAGTACGTGATTGGGTTTAGGGTGCCCAAGTAACATCAAAATATCAAAACCTCCAGTTCAGCTGCAGTCTGCAGATCTAGCTGAGGCAGGCTGAAGGAACACAAGTAGACCAAAAAAACTAAACAACAAATTCAGTAAATGCAATAAACTTTACAGACTGAATATATTTGACAGCGTGACACCTGATGGAGCTCAGTCCATTCGGTCCGGACCAAGAAGAAAAACAAAAGATTACAAATACATTGTTGCATTTTAGTCGTGGTCTGGTTCACGTTCACACTGGCTTTGTACAAACGACACCTATTGGTGAATTTCTACAACAGACGGAGTAGGACACAAGCTTAACCTGCCTCTGTTTTAACTGTTCATTACTTTCCGATTCACACATGGTTACCAACATTTATTTGTATAAAAATTGGCTATGCAGATTAGAAGAGTGCTTTCTTAAAGCATTTAGAAGTAGCTTATCTTTAGAATTTGTGCCAAAGTTACTTTACTATCTCAAAACCTTGTGGTCTCACACCTGCCTAAGCGCTCGTTTTGAACTGAGCCAGACAGGATAGGTGTGAACCGTTGAGGTTAAACGTCGGCGCTGCAAACGCACTGCCCGAACCAAAAAAAGGTGTTTTGTCAGAGAGCCGATGTTTAGGCTGCTGTTTTTGTGAACTGTATTTATTTTCTTGTTGTTTCTTGTCTGCAGCGTTTGAAGACATGCTGGAAAATCCTCTGAACAGCACCCAGTGGATGAACGACCCTGAGACCGGCCCCGTCATGCTCCAAATATCCAGAATCTTCCAGACCCTCAATCGCACATAGAGCCTCCTGGTGACCCCCCCCCTCCCCCTGTGTGACTGTGGCAGCTTGTGTGTGTGTGTTTGACCATATTGGGACGCATGAGTGTGTGTATGGATGGATGTGTGTCTGAGTGTGGCAGAGACACGAGTATTGTTTTTGCCTTGTAAAGACAAAGCTGGAGACGTCAAAGTATGAATTAAGATGTTCTACATATAACTATTTATAACAGTACAGTAAAAAAAACACTTATACAAAACAAACAATAACATAACTACTATTATTACAGTAATAATAAGAAATGGAGATTTAGTACGTTGTTTTTACTTTTTAATGAGATCAATTTATAGTTATGACAGACATGATTTATTTTATATAATTTCTCCATGTGCAAAAATGACATCAATTTAATGTTTACACTTCAACGAAAACTGTTTTTGTATGTTTTGCAATATTTAAATATCAAATACAGTTTTGTCCGTCTCTTTAAATTGTTACATTTTATCAGTGGTGAATGCGTGGAAGACTTCTATCAGTATCATGTTTGGTTTTTCTCCCTCCCCCCCACCCCTCCACCCCCTTTTTGTCTTGTTATCAAAATAACTGCTTGCAATTGAGAGGCTGGTGGTCAAAATGGAGTGTTTCTTTAGCTAACTGAGAACTGGCTTTCAGGCACATTACCTCGATCTCTCCGTTCATGCCTGTGAGGTCACTGCAAGTCGACCGCCTCTCAGTTTAAAGTTGTCCTCGAGCGTCTTCAAGAATATTTATTTGACTTTCTTGCCTTTTAGACGAAAGCTGTACACTAAACTGTTTGTGTCTTAGTCATGTTTTTACGAGAAAGCTCTATATTAAGCCTATGTGTTTATTGTCAATGTGCTCTTGAATGTCATATTATCATGTCGCGCTCATTTAGCACTTGTTCACCTCTATGAATATCACTCATTGCAGCACTGAGGAAGTTAAAAGAACAGATCATGTTTTGTCTCAAAAGCCTGTGGTGGGATGTTTAAATGAAGCTGAGCCTAATCAAAAGGGGTTTGCCTTTATAACCTTTTAATTTGAATGATGAAGATGCATGCTCACTTCATGCCGCGATGGTGCGCGCGTCTTCATACACACATGAAATAATAGAATTTGTGAGGTAACCAGTGTTGGTCTTTTGGTTTACTTCTTTCTTTTAAGCAATGGACATTTTATGTTGTCAAAACAAACCAAAATGTCACTATATAACCTGCCTTGTCATTAGATGTACCCATTGAAAAATACCCTGTATTTCTGTGCAATAGCAAGGACTTCTGTTGACCTGTAAAGAAATATGTTTGATTTGAGTGTTCGAGGTGTGTGAACTGCAAGGGGTATTGTGTTACACAAGCCTTTGCATTGAGTACTTAAAACCTCCAGCTGCAAGAAAGGCGAGGTTAGCCTGGCCTGGTTGTACCGAGAGTTCAAAACAATATGGAGGGTGGTGTGTTTTGCCAAGCTTTTGAGTGTTTTTATTCAATATTTAAAATGTGGTATTGATGTGACTTTCTGCTCAGGGAGGCTGAGATTGTTTTTCTAAACCTGTCGTTACGGCAAACCTCTGCTCACCCCCTTCTAGTTTGGCATTTGAAAATGGCTTTAACTAATCCGTCTAGAACTTTGCTTATGAAAAGAGCTCCACAAGACATGGTTTCGTAAATGCAATATTTGGAAATATTTAAATGTTTTTAGAGAGAAGTGTCTTGTTTGAACTATGTATTATTACATTATTTATATCAAAGCCAAACTAGTAACTTGTTCTTATTTATAACATTTTTAGCAAACCTCGAAGCTAATCTAGAAATGTGAAAAGATTAAATGATTCAAATGTTGTTTTTACAAACCATTATAAAATGTGCTTATGGACCGGTAGGTCACAGTGTGATTTAAAGTAGTGCAACACGTTTGAATGAAGGAGGATTTCTACACACGTCTCTGGAAGCCTCTCTGCACACTTTCTGCACTGCAGTGGACCTTCATCATGGCCACAGCGCCCGGCTGTCTCACCGCCTCCGTGCTTTGCAACGGCATGCATACAAAACTGTCCCCGTCATAATATCCTGAAACAAGCATTGGGAGATTGTACATTTAAAGAAAAATGCAGAGATCTTTCAAAATGGTCAACAGGAACTGAGAAGAACAAAATGAACTTTCTTAGGGACACTGAAGAATCGTATGGAGTCACAGGTCATTGTTTTTCACTCGGCTTTCATGCAGGACTGTCCCAGATTAACAACCTATGCAATATACCCTCAGTCTTTTCATTCAAACAGCCTCATGGCTACTGGCATCTAAATCACTATTGCATTAAAGTTATTTTTTGTGGCTGTATTCTTTTGATTCTGTGTTTTTGTTTAAGTGAATGACAGTATGACACTGTATGACAGGTTCCATGTTAATGAGGAGGTCATTCTGGAGCCCCCAGGGGCTCACAGAAGACATATTGACATGCACAGGTGTAAATCATCAAATGAATGAATGGGTGGATTTCGTTTAGCTGCTCCCGTTTCATGTTCATGTCATTGTTAATATTAATCAAAGTGTGCATGTGTGTAGCGCAGAACATGGGCCAGATTCAAATCAATTCTCAGGTGGAGTAAAGTCTCAAAACATTCAATGATGTGAGAGGAATGTGAAGTGTGTGAGAACAGGAAGTGTCACTAGGCTGCGGGTTTGCATTTTATATTGTTTTATCTGCTGGCCCTTTAGGAGAGTTGACCACAATAAGTATGGAAGGTAAAAGTTGACACAACAGCTGACTAATACAATGATATAGATTCATGGCTGCACTGTTTCAGTTCAATCATGTTTTAAGATTGTGTATATCTATGTGATGTAATTCAGTTTGTACTTCCTAGAATGTTTACAGTTAAGGTTTCCTTAAGCCAACTGTTGTAATATATTTGTTTTACCTCAATCTATTTTTATTTCTCATGTATCTAATATTGGCTCGCTGAAAGCTGAATTCTCAGAGACATTTTTATTGAAATGTCTGCTGAGTCGGGTACACATGGATTTTTAACCCTCGGCCAAAGTATTGTTGCACTTTTCTGCCAACTACACAAGAACTTACAAATCATTATTACAAATCACAGCAATTTCTTCAACGGGGAATAAACTAAACTAAACTACTTTTAGGAAAACAACGTCACCACAAGGTTTTTTTAGTATATTCGGATTTTAGAGGTTCAAAGTTTGAGAACTTTGAAGCCATCATTGATGATAAAATCCTTCAAGTGCTCAGCAAAAGAAAACTCCCCAAAACATCCACTTGCTAATAAAGATCATGTGATGTGAGTAAAAGCTCCAGAAAAGCTACTAAAAGGACCCTGTGGTGAGATTGTTCTCTCAACTACATCTTTCTTGTTTTCACAATGTTCTGGCTGCACTTTGGTGTGAAACTACTGTGTCCAATAAGAAGCAAGGCTTTTTAAATTAAATTTTTAATTTTAATTTTATTTTAACTGCACTTTTTTGACATTGCTTACAATGTTTACAAAGTACAACATGCACAAAAACAATAAAATAGGAAATTCAAAGGGTGGTGGACTCCATCTGATGGATCTGTCAGTAAAACTGATGAAGTCTCTTGTTGATTTTCATTTATATAGCTCAATGTCACAGATCACAAGGGGCTTTAACGTTCTGTACAGCACACGAGAGTGTGTGTCTGCCTGCTGTGAACATGAACGTGTGTCATGACAATAAAGTTGAGGTGGAAGTTTGATTACAGCCCTGAGGTGCTTTGTGAGACATTCAGGATATAATAATATAGTATAGTGATAACTGTAACAAAAACAAAATGGTAATATATAAAAATCCATTCATAGATATATCCAAATTAGAAATACCAGTTTAAATAGTGATGTTACAAAAAATCGCCAGACCACAATTTGATTTACATGTTATATTTGAATGACATGCTTGTACGTGTTGTCATTGGAATACCAGCCGATTAGTCATTTGATTACATACAAATTAGTTCTTGCACTACATTACAAAACCACTGAAATACTTCAAATTCTGATACCACATTCCGCCACTTGATGGCATCATTGGTCAATGTCACATGGACGACACAGGACAGCAATAATAAAAACGTGTACAAATGTTGTGATAAGTTCATACTGAAATAAAGAAATTATCTGAGAAGACGCAACTGGGCATGCTTTTGGTTTTAGTAAACTTGTCAAACAAATGTTTTAGATGGAGTCTAGCCTGGGGGAGGTAAATCAAAACTAATCATATTCTAAAGATAACAGAAACTGAGACAGATTTGTGTTATAGCTTCAAAAATGAATAAAACACAAATAGGAAAGTGAGTTACAGTGGATATATCACTAACAGTTATTACTAGCATGACTAATAACAGTCTGGAAGGCAATCACGCATGCGCAGTCGCTGCCTTTACGCCGTCTGGGATGAAAATTACATTTCTATGGGCAGAGCGCGAACACACCACCGGTTCTATCTGCAGAGCCCAAGCCACTGAGATATATGTGTATCTCTGTTGAGTAACATGAGGCGTCTAGTACAAAGATAGATTTTTAAACAGAAGAGTCTCTGTACGTCGTGTTTCTCCTTTTGGAGAGCCCACTCTTCTGCCTGGCGATTGTTTCAGCTGAAAGCCTGCCGTGGAGCCGTTGCCACACAGGCCGTGAATCGGTTCTTGTTGCTGGGAGGAGACCATTCAGACTCGCCTCCCTGCTAGCATTATTAGCTGGCTACGATGCGTCGCTGCTGCTGGTGTATTTTCTACACAGCAGGCCACTGTAAAGCGAGGCAGGTCTTTGGTTAATTGTTTACCCCGACGGAACTGAAGGGTGACTTGGAGATACACCACACCTCTCAAGGTAATGTCTTGCCAGCTAGCTAACGTCATTCGTGGGGCCGACGAATGCAGTGCTGCTCCTTAAACGTTTCAGTACACACGGGCAGGCTAACGGTTAGCCGGTTAGTTAGCTGCTTTACATTTGCATGCATTTGCTGCTTAGCTAACTTAATGTTAGGCAAATGTGTGCCTTGTCACCTAACGGTTATTCCATTGTTAACTAGGTCTCATAACACCAGCATGCTAACGTTATAATTGTAGCCAATCTTGTTAATTAGCAATTACCTTGCCAGTTCAACAAGCCAGCATTGTGCCGTTAATGGTAAGGTAACGTTAAGTTTATATAACATTAACTTTACTGAGGTTCATTTTTGATTTCTGTTGAAATCAAAGTAATCTACCCTAGGATCTAAGTATGAAAGTGTGTGTGTAAGCATGTGTATGCACTTGTTTCCCCTCAATAAGCCATCTTACTGTTCGGCTTATTGTACATTTCATTAAGAACTGCTGTCCACTGTGTTGAAGTCTAGCAACAAAGTGTCCAAAGCAGTGGCATTGTCTAACCAAGACATCAACACGACAGGGGAATGGAAAGTGAAAGTCCTCTGAGGCACCGATTAGAAACAAGTGTTAGAAACTTGATTGCTGACATTCTTTAATAGTAATAATCATTTTTAATTGCATAGCACTGTGTGTCAAAGAAACCCCCCAGTACGATGACCTAAATTAATCGAAAGTGTTGTAAGAGACTGGGCACAGAAAGATTTAAAGGCAGTCACTGAGGCAGCAAGTCTGCAGTTGTGAGTCTAGACTGAGTAACTGCTACCAGAGTTTTGTTGCAGGCTGTCTCTGTGTGAGAGTAGTTAGCTTTATCAACTATCAGAAAGATTCCTCTGGGGGGGTTTATGGTCAAAATTAACTTTCTGCAAGCAATTTTATGATAATGTATTGGGAGTAGAAAAACAAGTTACTAACCAACATCTGATATCTTTTGCTCTGTGGACTAGTACATTACCTAATGTGCTTGCCACAATGTACATAATGACCAGAAAGTTTTTGTCACTCTCTGTGGGTTCACTGAAGTATCAGATACTGCTGAGACATTGTCTCCACTCTCTCATCAAGCAGTATAATGAATGTGATCACGCCTGTGAGGATGCTACTTTGGTACTTATGTCTCAACCACCAGATGTAAGCCCAATCAACCACTTAAGTAAGGGAGGATTAACAGCAGCATCCAAAACAGTATTTTACTTAATAATCAGCCAACACCAGATGAGGATTATATTTAATTATTTATTGAAGAATCTCCAACGGAGCATGCAGCCACTCCAACAAGCCATGTTAGTGAGAATTGAAACTTGATTGTGAATGGCTAATGTGCTGTTATTGTCCCTTGCTCAGCAGTATGTTCAGTATAATTGGCGCTGTAACATCACGTTTATGTTTATTTTTAAGGATGGATGTTGATTTGTGTGCTGGCGGGGACAGTACCAGGAGAAAAGTGGATCTGACTGGGGTTGCCGAAGGCACAATGGACGTGGTACCATTGGAGATGTACGACTCTGCCAGAGCAAAAATAGCTGCCAACCTGCGGTGGCTGTTTGCCAAGGCCTACGGCATTGGTAAGTAATTAAGTTCACATTCACGCTACATAAACCCTAAGCTATATGCCAACAATATAACTTACTAAATAATATCTATATATCTATCTTTATGGACTTAAAATGTAGCACATTGTAAGAGTTTAAGAGAACCAGAGAGTGCAATCTGCAGCATATTTTCCTCATGTTCTCATAGTTATTTCCGATGGTATTGTTGTACAACAATGTGTTTACTCTTGTCCACATATTGGTGTCAGCAGATCGAGTAGAGCTTCAGTGGTGAAACGGTGACGGGACAAGAGAAAGAAATATTTGTATGCACTCGAGCCAATACTAATTCCCCCATGACACTTGGCAACTGAAGCCTCCCTCACTGACTCACCACATCCTTCCATTCTTGTAGGAGGCCAGAGAGATTGAACCCAAATCAGGCTGAATGACAGGCACCGAGGATTAGGCTATATTTATTAGACTGCTCTCGGATCATGGAAAATACTGATCGGCACTGCCAGTCACTCACTCCGTTAAGATGGTATCAGCATTAGTAAAATGGGCATTCAGGCCAGGTTTTCCTGTCGTGTCTGGGGTTGCTACAGTCAAGAGCTGAATGCATTTCAGGACTGGGTTGAGTTGTATGAATTGTTGGACAACTCCCGTTTCCTTGTCGTTGTAAACTAGCAATCTTCATACTACAGCATAACTATCGCTGCTTATCTTCTGTAGTTGATACCCAAGTCCACTTTACTGGGCAGCTGAAGTGCATAAGAAAGAGAGCTATTTAACAATTAGTGGTCTTTTATGTATAGATGAATTTACTGTACATGTGAAGTTTGGGAATAATTAAAGGCATGTCCTCTAAGCGTCCAGTTTATTAGGCACATTTAGTCTAAATTAATAGTGAAACTGTAATTGACTGTGTCCTGTAGGCCAACAGAAACCCACACCCTTCATATCTCCAGCCAGTACAGTGTTGGCATGTTTCCAGATTAGATACACTATGCTTTATATTTATTATTGTCCCTGTAGTCTAGTGTTTCTTTGTGCACCTATATATTAACCATGAGAAAGAAAATGTGTGAGAATGTTGGCATAGTAGTCCTGACTACAGCTCTTGTATTTAGTGTAAGCCTCAACTATCTGATGCACAGGTTCACTGCTTTGCATAGCTGTTGTATCAGTGCAGTCTCTGGTCAGGTCATCTATCATTATTTCCGAGGCTCATACAAGCTTTCCTTTGTATTCTGCTGTCTCTTCCATACCTGTGGTCATTACACAGATGTCCCTAATGCCACTGAAGCATTCCTTTTAAACAAATGACATGAGCAAATGAGTGACTTGGACTTTTAATTGTAATCCAGTTTGTGGATGGAAAAGCTATTGCCTCTTTTGTTTTGTTTTTAGCCCAGCGTTTTGCTCTAAACCCTATTTTCGTTCATTACTTGCAGCTCATATTTTTGCAGAGTTCATATCAAGGCTTGTAGGCATTTGCTTGCTCAGTTCACTGTCTGTCATCACAGTCCCTGGCTAATGATGCAGGCCCGAAGATGGAGCATAACAACATCTCTGACCCGCACAAACAGAAACGATGCATCAAAGATGAATTTTGGTGGAGATGCTGTTCAGTTACAATAGAAAGCATACAGTAGCCCCAAAGCCTCGGCAGACCAGAGGGAGGCAACTCAGGTGCAGCTGCAATTATCTTCCTCCCATGGGTACTGAATATATTAGGCCCATTTGATTTTCACCCTATGGTTGATATGAAGTCTGCTATTATGCTATTGCTGTGCAGTTGTTTGCTTGGCTTGTGCAATGACTGTGAAAACGTGACGTGCTTCCTTATATTATACTTTATAAATACATCTTGTGATGTAGTGGGTCTGCTGTGTATTTATCAGTATGCATTCCCAATCAATTTAAGGCAGAAAGAAAATGGAGGGGAGAGAGAGAGGGTTATGACATGCAACAAAGGTCGCCGGCTGGAATCAAACTGGCGACGTTGAGGCAGTATCTCATGCGGCTTGTTCTGCCCTCTGCATGTGCCACAGCTGCTCCCAGCCGGAGCTACAGACAGCCGGACACGACACTAGCGAGAGCGAGCACTCGTCATTGGTTGCAGGCACATTGCTGGTCCTTACCCTGCTCTCCCTTGCTTGTGCCGGCCTTGGCGTGGTGCTGATCATGGTTGGCTGACTATGCTGTAGTACATCCTGGGTCTTGCTGCCAGACCCCGTCCTCATGCTCCGCCCCATCCCAGTTCCCGGTGGCAGGAGGGTGGGGAGCAACTGCCGCACAACATCAGCGTCTGTGAAATGAAGTCAAACGTGAAGTCTCGCCCCAGCCAGACCCCTTTGTTTTCATCTACAATCAATTCCACTGTTCCGTGTGTTTGTATACTCGGACGAAGCTCCCCAGGAATGACCCACACTGCTGGGTGTTAATAGATTAATGCTGTTGTACAATGACATCCTTATTTGCACCGTATGTACGGTGGCAGACAGCATACTGCGGAGAGGCCTGTGTTGTTGTAATGCATGTGGAATGCAGTTTACAGGATCGATGAGATCCGAGCACTTGCAGCTATCTGGTGACATACGGGCTGCAATCATAGTCACTATTTTAGATAATAACTTACATTAGCAGAAATATTTGATGCATCAAAACAAAGGCTGCTAATTACATCTGAATAGGGATGTCGGCCAATCCGTGCATATTTTAATGGACCATTATCGGCTAAAATAAAGCCGATCAAAATCTGATCTATTTTATTAAAATTGTTTTACTTTACTGTATTCCTCAGCCTGCTAGTGTTGCAACGATGATTTCCTTTACCACAGTCAGTCTTGCATTTAACGTTGGAAGAGAGAGGAGCAACACTTTGCTTGGCAGGAATTGCAAAAACAAGTACTAAATGTGGTAGAAACTAGGAAACCAAACTGACATGGGGATCTGTCTTTGCTAGGTCATGTTTTATACTTTATTATTCTTGCCAACATATTTTACACATTTCTCAAAGCCTACTTTGTTGCCTCCTCACTTGTGCACACACTTTATCCCGTCAGTCAGAGCAGACACTAGGAACACATCGCATACAAACAAACAGCTTACGCTGTGCTACTGCAGCTCAGGCCAAGTTCAAAACGGATTTAACGGATCCACACCGCTTTGTGCAGTGGGGGAGTTTGGGCAGGTTTTGTGCATTATTTTAGACCTATTTTAAGCCTCAATGTCTGGTTTATCTTGCAGTATAGTATATATTTGGTTTGTGCATGCCTGAAGTCAACGGCCTCATCCCTTGCCCTTATATGGCTGTGAGTTCTGGTTTTGAGAGTGACTTCACATCCAAAGCAAGAGAATCTCTTGTGTACGTCATTTGTTTTTTTTTTCCTTTTTCTTTTTGTGGCTCCAGTATTGTTAAATTAGTGCTGGCAAAGCCCACCACGTCACCTGAGAGGCCTGCTCTCATGGAGCACTCGACTTAGCAGCAAGGATCCCCAATACAACTGATTCCTAATGTACTCCTGAGGCAATAAGCTGTGACTTACAATTACAAATGGCCGTGTTTGCCCCAAGTAAACTGAAGCTGGCATAGAGCAAATATTACATGGAAAGCTTTGTCGCATTCCTGTAGCCTGTTGACACTGTAGAAGTGTGATGGGTGCAGGCTGAGGCAGGCAGAGATGTGAGTGTTAAAGATTCTTGGCAGGCAACGTCATTTTCCTGCTTTATCATACAATATCTTGCTCTCTTGCACATACTACTTCAGCCATGTGGTTGACCATACAGCTCTCTCCATTGCAGACCATATTCCAGAGGACTTAAGGGACCCGTTCTACACAGACCAGTACGACCAGGAACACATCAAGCCACCTGTCATCCGCCTGCTGCTGTCCTGCGAACTCTACTGCCGTGTCTGCACCCTCATCCTCAAGACGGAGCAGGCGGCATCCCTTCAGTCCCACCTGTCCGTCATCCAGTCTCTGTCCAGGAAGGGCATATATGTCGTGGAAAGTGATGATACACCCGTGACAGATGAGGACCTGGGCTGTATGCCCATTAAAATGGTGAGTTGATGGATTTAAGTCGCCTGGGGGGGAAAAAGAGTGGGTTTTCTAATCGATATCCTGACTTCTAAATTACAACTTTTCAATCTCTGTGTACCATTTGGACCATTTTCAACTTTAGCTGATCAACAATACTGATACATTTATACTTGTATTGTTTATAGACAAATTCACTACCAGATGTTGTTGCAGTAGCTTTTACAAAATGTAACTTGCAGCACAGATTGCCTGTCAGAGAAGAAGGAAAACAGACCAGAAGCTATAACAACTTTGCACCTGTAACGCAACAGCTCTTCCTGCTTCGTATTATCTTACCACAGTGAAATCAGTGGACGAGGCTACTGCTTTTATCCTTATCTAGCAGTGCTCTCTGTCTCAGGCGTTTGAGACACTGGAATCGTATATATACTAGAGTAACTATAAAACCTTGTGAATAGGGATAAAGTTTCACTTATCATACACTGTGTATACGTGAGTTTCAGACATGTTTTGCTGCTGGACTTAGTGGAACAGTTTCCGATGATTTGGCAGCACTTGTATCTTTGTTCTATTCAAATTAAGAGCTGGAATTTGACTGTTACTCAGCTGCTAATTGTGTCAGGACTGTCATGCAAGATGGGGCTGTGATTAGGGTTTGAGGTGCGTTTGTTATTGTGCTATGGGAATGTTGTTTCCAGTCTGTCTTGGGAGGTTTTTGGCCTGACTTTATATAGTTTTTCTATATATTTTTCTTTCTCCTTGATGTTAGCTTTTTGTAATATTATAAGTAACATTTATCAGCTGCTGTGCACAGTTCTAACCAAAGACAGCATCTTATTATTAATGCACCAGTGTTTTTCTACATTGCAAACATGGGCAGTAGCTTGAGACGGAGTGAAAGTCATTATAGTCATTATAACTGATTATTGCATTTAATTTAGGGCTGTAACTAACATTTGTTCACGATTGACTGATTAATTAATTGATTTATCTGCCATTGTTTGAGTTATTGATTGCGTTGTGAGTAAAAGTCAGAAAATAGTGGGGGAATTATGTTCAGATGGCTTGTTTTCTCAGACCAACAATCCAAAACACAAGGACATTCAGTTTACACTCACAGACGATGATGAAAACTAGCACATCATTTACTTTTGGGAAACTGGAACAAATGTATTTCTGACATTTTTGCAAAAATCATACCACATATACCACAAGTGTTTCAGCTGTAGTTTCAGAGAAAGCAAACACCCAAGTTAGAAAAAAACAACGTAACAATTCTAAAAAAAGATGGAGTCCCGTGCCCTCTCAGAACAGGCGGTTTAATCAGGGACATCAATGTTAAGAGGTTTACTTTTGCGTTAATACCTCTTAGAATGGAATTTTTTTTTGTCTGTGATATTGTTCTCACCTACATTTTTGTCAGTCTGTTAAGAGCCTTTACTGAATGCTTGAACTTGAAAACCTTCCCATTTTTGTCCTTGAATTCCCAGATTAAATGTTTTTGATCCAGCGTTGCTTCCCTGCCATTGGTTAGTTTGTTTCTGGGGAAAATAAAAGTACGAGAGAAGTTTCTGTTCATGCAGGAAACTGGTGGCTTGGCTCTACTGATCCTTCCTGTGGTCATCATCACAGCACAGAGTGTGGTGCCTACAATATTTTCACAGATTGGCTCGTAAACAGGTTGAACGTCCTTGGTGTGTGACCCACTTCCTCTAGGTCGTCACCTGAACCAACAGCACCACGTCAGAGCCTCCTCAACTTCACACAGGACGGAATGAACACCAACCAGCTCACTTGCTCTCAGCCATCTTCCTACCCTGTTGTTACCATGGAAACCAGCAATGGTGCTGTTGAGCGGGCCTCCTCTTCCACAGGCTGCCTAGTCAGGGATGTGCGTCTGCTTTTCCTGCTAGCGGCCTGACAAAATAATCCACACCGGCCTGTGTGTAAGCGGCCAGACACAAAGCCTGGAGAGGAGGTGGAAAATCCTGAGCAGGACACTGCTTATCTCTGATAGACTGTTGGAACACACATACCCCCCCCCCTTCATTTTGCTGACTTGACAAGGCGTTTCCATAGAAACTTGCGTTTTTCTACTTGTGTTTGTGTGAATGAAAGGGATTCTGTAGTAGCTGCAGACAGTTCCTCTGCACCCTGTCTGACTCTTGTTGGGGCAACAGCTGGGGCTTGTAAAACCTTGAGAAGCAAGCCATCCTCTTGAGTTCACTTGAACTTGTGTGTGTGCGTGTGTGTCCGTGCGCATTCTGTCTGTCTGTCAGTGTGCACACGCACATACACCGCTCAGGGCAGCAGCAGCCCCATGGGGCTCCACGCTGCTCTGCTGAAGGGCAGAGCGAGTGTGGGAGGAGAACAAAAGATTGAACAGCACATCATGCTGTTATATTTGCCCTTTGTCTATTTATTAAGCACTACCTATTGACACTTAGGTGCTAAATCCTGTGCACCTTTTTTCTTTTTGAAGTGGAGTCATTTACTATGTTCTATTTCTGCATTATCATGCTGCGCATACATTATATTAAGACTCTCTAAGATATTGTACTGCACATTTAACTGGAAATTGTACTTATTATTATTATTATTATTATTATTTAAGTAGATATTAATATTCAAGACATACTTTTTTAATTGAATAAAACTGAATTTATATTTGGCTAATATTACTTATTTGAAAATATGTCAAACCTTTTGGATAAGGATCCCTCAGAATATGTTTAAAAAAAATGTTTGACCACACATTTTGCTGAGCAGGAAATGTTACTGTTTGTCAGTGCTTATTAATGAACGAGCAATGTAAAGGCTTACCTCAGATGTGTCTTTGGCATATCTGTACTGTAGTTTCTTGTTACTTACCACCCGTCATACACGATTAAGATGTGTTGTGCTAAACCAATATCGCCTATCGATCATGCTCTGATAGTCATTGTTTTAACATGCATTACCCATACTTGTCCCTTGATGTGAGAGCAGTGAAAGACAATTTTAGTTTCATAAAACATGGATCTTCGCCTCTTCTATTGGTTATGACAACATTGTACTCACCGAAGAAATTGCTGAGACGTGGGAAAATACTGACATTGCATCATACAGGTCATAAACAACCTCCTAGGTTAAATCAACTTATTTGGAAAAGAAAACGATGGTTATTACAATAAACTGTTCGTTGTCAACATTTAGCACAGTTTACAGACAGACTTCCTGGTTCATCTTTGACCCACAGTACTTCTAAGTTATCCATATTTGGCTAAACTTGGAGCTTGTTAAGACACTTATTGTCTGAAGGATCGAGTTTCTTGCGCTTTTTGGACAAGCAACGTCCCAACGTTCCCAGATCCCAGATTGCCTTTTGAAAACAGGAAACGACTCAGTATACCAGTAGCTACTGCGTGAGTGAAACCAACGAGCAGCCTTTAGCTTCCTTTCCTTTCTTCATGCATTCACCTTTCCCTGTCTTGTATATCAGTCTAGATTTCTCTGGAAGTAGATTATCACTATTGTCCGTCCATGTAAGTCGTGCTGTGGTAAAAAGCTCAGAAGAGCTCTCAGTCGTTATGTTAACGAGCCTAATCTCTGTGCACTTCCATTGCCAATTGGATTAGGCTAGCAGCATGTTACACAAGGCACTGACTGGAACAATGGCATGTATACTTATACCTACATTTATTTGTTGTGCAGTGGTTTCTGGTTCTGCATCTTTGGCTGTGATGTTATGGACAAAGAATACTAACAGACTCTTACATAGAATAAGATTTAGAAAAATAGGCTGACTACCAAAATTTGGTTTTGTAAGCTGGAGTTTTGCCGACAGATTTAGTATTTTGCTGGTTTTAAATTTCCTCCCCGACTATCAAGAAGCAGAATATTTACTGGCAGGCACCAGGTGTTAGGCACATGGAGTAGGGATACCCCTGCTGGGCCTCTTGATTTTCATTCCGATATAAAGAGCGGGTCTAAAGGTGGACACCATTGTGCTGAATGAGCGGTCTTACCTTTGACTATACTGTGGAAGGTTATTTAAGCTTCACAATTGCGTAGGAACCTCAGGGCTGTCCCATAAGAGCTCTGAATTAGTGAAGTACCCTCATCCATTAATCTCATCAATTTAGCCACATCCCATAGTGACTGTTACATCCCAGAATCAACTGGTTACTAACTATTTTTATAACACACTGACCTTCAAATAATGGTTCACTACCTGCAAAAATAATGACTTAGCCGTGCTTGAATCAAAGTGTCGTCTAAACACCTGAAGGATGAAACGAACACTTGTAAGGGAACCCCCGCTGATACACATCAAAGTCAGCTCCAGAGGGAGCTGCACAAAATCTGAAGTTGCCTCTGGTGATGTCTCTGGTCGGAGGTAATTTCTCACTTTAATTCAGGTATATTCAGCAAGAAGGTTATAGGTAAAACGCACTAAATACACTTTTACTATTTTAATTACCGTTACAAAGTATCCTCGCATTAGCTCATATTCCACACTAACAAGCACCATAGCGTTTTATGTTGTTTGGGTGAATCTGTATCAGATTGCAGTCTCTCCGATTCTTTGCCCCCAGCTTTGATGCTAATTGCATTGGAAACTCCAATGAAATTGAATTGTCCTCTGTTTCTCTTTCTCCCTCACCAAGAGTGCTCACATGCCCATGATCGATGCCCTGATGATGGCTTACACGGTGGAGATGATCAGCATCGAGAAAGTGGTGGCGTCTGTCAAGCGCTTCTCCACCTTCAGTGCCTCCAAGGAGCTGCCCTTTGACCTAGAGGACGCTATGGTCTTCTGGATCAACAAGGTTTGAACACACAGCACAGACATACGCAGTGAAGATATAAAAAACAAAACAACACAGCAGCACATATTTAAAAACCTTCCAAGCATCCAGTCCGCACTTTTTCGTTCCCTAAATGTCTAGCTGACTGTGATCCTAGGCTGCCACTCAGCACCTGAGGCCTGTGCGTCACTGGTGCTTAAAGACTGGCCAACGGATGGGCAGTGTGGATCTGGTGCGCAAGAGGCTCCGGCTCATGTTGCACTCATCTATCAATAGGTTGAAGGCCTAAGGCAGCGAAAGCTGTGACTCAGTGGGTCCATTAATCATCATAATGTCCCACACCATCAAAAGTGGACAATATTTATTTATTTACAAGTGGGGATATTGTTCCTGGTCAGTCTGCCGATATGTTTTATTTTATTTTATTTTTTTTAAGTAAAAGTTTCCACAATTTTCCAGAGCTGAAGGTTAAAGTTTCAAATGGCTTGTTTAGAAAAAACCTAAAAATATTCAATTCACTCTAATAAAAAGGGTAAAAGTCAGCTTTCTCCTGAAAGCACATTTCTTAAGTGTCATGTAAACAAAGCTTATTTTGTGAATATGCATGTGTATAACAAAAGACTACAGACACATCGACGGGTATGAAAGGAGAAGTCACTACATGTAACAATGCATCCTTGTATTTAAAATACATTCTGTCCAAAGTCAGACTAAAACTGAAACTAGCACAAACTAGCCTCTACAACGCTAAAAACTTGGTACACACACATTTCTTGCTTTGAGGAGGAGCTTTGTTCTGTCTGTTGTCTCACTGAGCTGTCAGTCTGCTCCAGCACAGACGCATGCTCCAAAGAAAAAAAAACGTAAAACAAGTAAGCCAATCTTCCAAAATAACTCTGAGTAACCTGGTTTCTTGAGTACATGTAATAAACGTACTGATTTCTTCTGCAGGTGAACATGAAGATGAGGGAGATTACAGAAAGGGAGCACAAAGTCAAGCACCACCCCCTGGAATCTCCCAGCCACCAAAAGGTAACGCCACTCTTAGTGTCTTCCATCTGCTTCTTTCACAGGAGAGGCGTCCAGAAACCTGAAGTACAGTCAAAACGGCCAACACGTTTCTGCCAGTATCTCCATATTTCTGGCTTTTAGAAGAAATCTTTTTAATGAAATCCTTAGTTTTGATGAGGCATGTTTTTCCCTTATGGCATTTTGGACTTGTTCTGACCCTGCTCTCTTTTTCTCTGTTTAAACCGGAAGCAGATCCAATCCTTTGTCTGTGACCTCTGACCTGTTAATCTCTCTGTTCCTGTTCCTCATCTGTGCCTCCCTCCCCTCTCTTATCCCTGCAAACTGGATAGTCTCCCTCCAAATGGTATTGGAAGCTAGTCCCTGTAAGTCTGATGCCAGCCCCGCCCCCCTCCCCATAACCCCATTTACTTCCTGCTCTCCCCCTTGCACGCATAGTTCTGTGTTGATGTGCGCGCACACTCCTTCACGGCTCATTCAAGCTCATTCTATGCTGCTTGTAGCCAGTGTTTGTCAGCAACGGGGAGAAAGCTGACAGTTATTTCTTTGCATCTTTTTATTTTCTCCTTGTGGCAAACTTATGCCACACAGGTGTAAAGTTATTCTGACCTTTGTGAAACGTGTATTATGTCATTTCAAGCTCAAGTGTGGTATTTGCTTGCCCAGTGAGAATAAGAGCAAATCCATGCCAACACCTCTCCTTTTGCTTTGCAGTCCCATCCCTGGCCATCTCCTCTCTCACTGATCTGCTTTGTCATCCCCCTCTGGTCTCTCTCGTCCGCTCTCTCACACTGTTTCCTCTGTGCCCACGGTCTCCTCTGACAGTGTCTCTGCTCTGTGTATCTGTGTGTGTCAGCCTGATGTCGTGCACGAGCTGGCCCACAGCATGCTGGAGCCAGAGGAGCTCTTCGAAGCGGTACAGTGTCCCCTCTTAGTCAGGAGAATTCCCCTTTTTATGTAGTAGAGCTCCTTCAGTTTGGTTGGTAGTTTCACCTGTGACTTGTGACAAAAGATGCCTCCGTGGTATCATTTTGTGGAATAGCTTCCCAACACACTGTAGATGCATCAGAGTAAGTCTTACAAAAAGGCTGTACGTGTGAAGTTATTTAGATCAACATCTTTTTGTGCAGTTTGTGATCTTTTTAAATTGTCCATGGTCGTCTCATAGTTTCACCAGACCCGTGCTAGGGTTTGGCATGTATTATCAGTTTGTGTTTAAAATAAAGCTCTGATCTCTTGTATTAAATAGTTTAGTTGTTACTGACATAATATTGTTCTTGATTTGTGTTTCCATGTTGGAGTCTATAGCCTGACCAATACTGCATATCCGAGGCCGATATTAATATTAAAGAGTATAAAAAAACAACAATATTTCGGCCAATAGTAAATAGCTTTTGCATAGACGTAACATATTAAACAATACTGATACGGATCTCTTAGATTTGATTTTTAAACTTGTCATTGCTCTCTAAAGATCCAACTATGTAATAGTGACACTGTAAAGTACCTCAGTCTAGTTCGGTATTTCTCTACTTTATTTTGTCCAAAGTTTTTTGTTAATTATCATCCGACATCTCTACGATAAGCTAATACCTGCGCGATTGAAGTCATTCCCACCTCTGCATTATGTGATGCAAATATCTCCCACACCTATATGTACTGGAGAGACTGCAAGGCTAAATTGATCTTCATTTCTAAATAACTTTCATTGATTTTTCTTTATGCCTCTTACTAGGCCACAGAGAATGTCAGATTGATTAGTCATAACACAGGGAGCGGTGTTCCCAGTGTAAGGTGACTATTTGTAAGTCATGCAGAAGCATTTGGAGTAACAAGCAGCAGTACCAGTCAGCACAGTTTGCTTTGGCATCTTCTGCGGGCTATATTTATGTTGCTTTTAAACCACAACCTGTAACTGATCTCTATATTTAGTTTCTATAATGGGTGTGCATGCCTATGTAACCATGTTTAGCCTAT
The DNA here is from genome assembly GCA_036024295.1 of Nannoperca obscura. Lineage (NCBI taxonomy): Eukaryota > Metazoa > Chordata > Actinopteri > Centrarchiformes > Percichthyidae > Nannoperca > Nannoperca obscura. The sequence goes on from JAVQJL010103411.1 coordinate 63,346, forward strand.
ATGGGTCTGTTGTATTTAGTTAATTTGTGCTTGTTCAGTTTTAGTTTTAATTGTGGAAATGGAAATAAATGCTGAAAAGGCCCAACTGTATAGAATATGAATCCATCTGGGGTGAGTGAGTTTCTGTTCTAAGACACTCATTTCCCATAAGTGGGCCAATGATTACCTCAGTTTCCCCCCCAGTCAGCTGGCTCACGTTGCCTTGTTTGCCTGGGCTCCACCTCTAGCTGCCTTCCCACTAAGGCCTGAGGAAGGCTGACCCATCCACTCTGTGTTGTTCACATCACCCCCACCTCCATCTCCTCATACTGAACCAGGTCTTCAGGGTTCTCCCTAAACTCGCACGATCACAATGCCCACATGTCATTAAGCCTCATTTTCTTTCCTAAATTACACTAAACCTGCTGTTGATCAGTTGACAAGGAGTATCAGCTTGTATTAAAAAACAAAAAAAACTGAAACTCCTGGGGAGAACCTTGATCTGGTGCTTAAATTAGCCTGGAGCATTATCCGGAGGTGAAACATCTGTGGTCAATATATGCCTTGACTAATTCATACGTGAATCTCTCAACGAAAGAGATTTGTACTTGTGTGACACTAGTCATTGCATTCAGGATGTTTTATGATGTGTTATTAGTTGCTGGTGCCATGGCAGCAGTGTGTTGTTGCTTTTCTTCTCATAAAACCCTCATCCTCTCCCCCTGGTGGTTAGGTGCGGTATCGTCGGGAGCACGCTTCAGGCCGACAGCTGCCCTTCTTCCCACTGCTGGAAGACCTGATGAGGGATGTTTGTGACGGCGCTGCACTGCTCACCGTGGTCCACTGCTACTGCCCAGACCTCATGAAGCTGGAGGGTAATTATCAGTTGCCTTCAAATAATTTTTTCATCAAGCTTTCTTTGCTAACACATTGAATTTATTATCCATGTGTGATGCTATTTTTGGACAGTATGACTTACTGTCCCAGTACTGACTGTACTGGCATTTATAGCCATCAGGTCTTTTTAAACTGTGTCCTGATGTGCTCTCTGCCTGTCTGATCAGATATTTGCCTGAAGGAAGTACCATCAATCGCTGATAGCCTGTACAACATCCAGCTGCTCAGAGAGTTCGCCAACGAGTATCTGAATAAAAGCTTCTATCTGACGACAGAGGACATGCTGTACTCACCGCTCGTGCTCAAGGTACAAAAACAGACATACTGTGTCATAAACGTTTTCAGCCATTAAATTAGATGGCAACAAACACAGATTTTTAACTTAATGATGATGATGATGATCTAGAGTCAGTATTCAGCTCTTTTTTTAATGTGTTTCTTGTGCTCTTATGTAGCACAATGTGATGGTGTTCATTGCTGAACTCTTCTGGTGGTTTGAGACTGTCAAGCCAGAGTTTGTCCAGCCTAGAGATCTCCAAGAGTTCAAAGATGGTAAGCACCGGTTACTACATGTGAAAGCAGCTGTTTATATGACACAATACGTAGTATAATTAAACCTCATTGTTGACAAAACATGTCATTTTTTTAGATACTCTTTTTCAACATGGATCAAATAACAGAGAAGTAGTTTGAAGTCACACGATACTGTACTTAAATATAAATATCTCATTCATTAGGAAACTAGTATATTATATTTTTTTGTGACAAAGATTTTTGATAAAAATGCCATGTGTCAACACCCCTTCGTTCCTCCTCTCCTCAGCTCGAGCCATAGCTCAGCCCAAGAGTGCCCGCCCATCAGTGCCTATCTCCAACGCTACCAAGCGCAGCTTCCAGGTCAGTCCCGGTGTGGCCGATAACCAGAGCAGCCCAGAAGTCTGTAACAGGTACTTCCTGCACCCTGAAGACACTGACCCCCTGTAAGTCTTCTCTCACTTTCCTTCTCGTTCCTCCTCACCATGATCCTGTCTCCTAACCAGTTAAAGTAACCACACAAAGAAGAGTAGATATACAGCAGTGTTCGTTCACATGTGCCCTCCACCTCTAACCCTTTCTCTTCTCCGTCACCAAATTTTAGTAATGATTTGCACAAAGTTGAGCTCATTATTGCATTGTCTCTTTGTCTGTGTGTGCATTATTTGTGTTTGTGTGGGAGACTTTAAAGTTTAGGTTATCTATCTTATATAATGGTCAGTTGGGATTTTTTTCATGGCACTGGGTTGTGTGTTTTACTGTGTCTGTGTTGAAAGATAATTGAATGTAATTGGTTGTGACACATGTCTTGGGTTATGTTGTGTTGGGCCTATCCTGTGCACTTGGCTAATCCAGTGAAGGCTTGTTGTGCTAACCTGCTCTGCTAATAGTGTTTGACAGTTATGACTGTCAAAGAAAGTGGATTTCATTCATTCTCTTTTTGTTTGGCCTTTAGTAAAGGGGGTCCAACCTTCAGTCCTTCACACCCACTCCTGCCCCTCCGACAGAGGCAACAAAAGCAGCATGGAGAAGATGGTGGAGGTAAGGAACACAGTCCCTTGAATGAGAACAAAAAATTGAGGTGTGTGTTCAAGTTGTCATTAAGTTGTCATTAAAAGATGGTGAGCAGCAGCTGTTTTACTTGTTCATTGCTTGTGTGTTTGTGTTCCTGCTTAGGTCTCAGAAACCGCTCCAACTCCCTGACTCAGATGGACGGACAACCCCGAGGTTCTTTTGTTGCGTGGCCCGACAAGAGGCAGAGGTACCTAACGTAAAAAAATAAATAAAAAAACTATACCAAGTACAATTTCCAAATGGGACCTAAAGTAAAACACACGCATGTTTGTTTGTACTCATGTTTGTGGTTTTGGAAGAACTTGTTTTTCTGTACGGTGGTCCATATACTGCTGTGCAGGTGAGAATATGAACCCTTTTTAAAGATCAGAGGAATAGGATCTGCTGATAAAGATGATCATTAAATCGCAGTGGATGCAAATATTCTTGGGTTACAGGTCCACTCTGTATGTGTAAGCATGTACGTTAATATTTATATGGTAAAGATTCTGCTTAAGCAATAATGTCTGTAGAGCAGCAACAATTTGTCAATTAATTTATGGAAAAAAACAATTTTGATAATTGATGGTTAAATCATTTTTCAAGCAAAATGCTTAACATTTGATGGTTCCATGTTCTCAAATGTGAGAATTTGCTGCTTTTTTTAATTTTACATTATAGTGAATAGAATATTTGGGGGTTTTGCACTGCTGGATGGACAAAACAAGATAATTATATCCTATCATGTGCTCTAGGATATTGGGATGGTCATTTAAAAAAAACCCAACAGTTTTCTGATGTTTTGTAGATTACTAGTAACTCTGTCAGTGTTAAAACATGTTAAATGAAAGGTATGTAGGCAGAAGTATACAAATTCCATTTTCCCATGCTCTCCTTCTGCAGACCAATGTCCACGCTGAGCCCCTTCATGCTTCATTCAGCCACAGACAGCGATGCAGACATTGCCTCTGGGGACAGCGTGAGTTTGGCTCGTTCCATAAGTAAGGACAGCCTGGCGTCCAACGTTGCCAACGTGACACCCAAACACCAGGCTTGTGTCCACCAGCCCTCGCAGGCTGCAGTGCGTAGAGTCAACGGCCACGGCCTCCTGGGCAACGCCAACGTTGAGGACGAGGAAGAAAAGCTGATGGCAGCTGCCAGGACTGATGGTCCCGTCATCCCCAAACGGGCTGATGGGACGCAAGCAGCTGCCACAGCGGGACCTAAACCTTCCACTGAATCCAAACCCGCACCAGATAGCTTTTACCTAGAACCACTGATGCCTGCCGTGATCAAAGCGGCCAAAGAGAAGTCTGTATGCCTGAACAAGGAGGAGGAGAGTGGGGAGGGGCCCCACTCTTCAGGAAGGGGCTCCCTACGCCGAGGAGATGGATCGACGTCGGCCGTTCGTAGGAAAGCTCCCTGCAACCTGAACCAGACATTTACCCCTCCAGGTGAGGAGGCGGACCCATCAGAGGAGCCTCCACAGGGTCCGGCAGGTTTCAAGCCCATTGTCACCAGCAGTGTGGACCCCTCGTCCAGAGAGCCAGCCGGGGGTTTCTACCTGCATTCAGATTCGGAGGAACCAAAGTCTGGCCCGGACGCTGATTTGGAAGACCTGGACGAAGAGGAGGAGGATCTGGACGAAGCCGTTACCACTAAAGACCCCAACTGGCCCAGGAAAGCCTTTAATGATGAAGAAGAAGAGTCTGCCAAACTCCAAGAGGACATGAATGTGAAGGAGCACGAGGACAAAGACATGAACGGTGGCAGCGGTCGCTCCAGCCCCTGTCTCAGCGCTCACTCCCAGGCCAGCAGCATGGCCAGCGGAAGTGTGCGCATGACCTCCTTCGCTGAGCGCAAGGCCCAGCAGCAGCGCTTTGGCAGCAACCACGATCTGCGCTCCAGCGCCTCCAGCTCCCAAAGGACCACCCCAGACGGATCAGAGAGCAGTGGGCCGATGCCTTCTTCCTGGAGGCTTAAAAGAGACCAGAGCCCCTCCTCACCCATGGGAGGATGCTCTCGTGCAGGCGACGGTATCGGTGGCGCTAACGTGCTGGCTTCTGAAATCATCCAGCTCCGTATGCAGCTGGAGGAGAAGCGGCGTGCCATTGAGCACCAGAAGAAAAAGATGGAAGTGCTGTCGGCGAGGCAGAGGCAGAAGCTGGGGAAGGCGGCCTTCCTGCACATCGTAAAAAAAGGTGGAGGCAAGAGTGACACTTTGCCCAACGCACTTAAAGCCGACATCTCTAAAGACGAGGTCAGCGGGGAGAAAGCACCATCGAGTAAAGATGATCTGTGCGTGGATGCGCTGCGGGGGGGCAAAGAGGTGGAGGGAACCACTCCGCCTGGTGCCTTAGAAGCAGATAAGAAAGGGACCAGCGGAAGCTTCTATCTAGAAGAAGAGTTGGACCTGAACGAGTGCAGCCGCTCCATCGAGCTTCTGAACGACGCCATCGGCAGCATCCAGCAACAGATGATGCAGCTGTCACTGCAGCAGGAGATGCTGATGAAACAGAATGCACAGTCCCCCCCTGGTGCGACTCCACCTCCTCCTCTCACCAGCGACAAAATCAGTGACTCCAAGGCGGCGGCGAGCTTTCACTTTGTGGAGCACACGTCTGGCACCAGCACCGCTCCCACCAGGAAACCTCCCAAGCTGAGCTCAGGCCGGGGCTCCAGGTCCAAACCGTCAGAGCTAAAGATAGCCAAGGAGCAGAGGCAGGCCTCAAGGACCCTCACCCCCACCCAGAGCGGGTCAGAGACGTTACCACACCCGAGGCAGTTAGCTGGGGGCAGGTCCCCCAGGACCGAGCTGCCCGACAGCCCCAGAAACCCCACAGCGGCGGAGATAACCGACAGGCCGGGCTCCGGCCACGTGCGGAGCGCCGCATTCCGGCTTCGAGACGAGGCCAATCTGCACCTGCCGACCCGAGTGGACCTGACAACGGTGGCTTCCCCAGAATTGTCTTTCGACGAGTGCATGTCCAGCACCATGAGAGAGTCCGAGCTCAATTCTTCAGACGGTTCAGGGAAAGAAAATATCCCATCAGAGGAGATGCAGCGCAGCAAAGCCTTCCTGATCGAGGTCGATCTGTCGGAGCTGAAAGCTCCCGAGGAAGAGTACTCTGCTGACGACCAGACGACAGAAGGAGAAGATGGAGAGCAGAAGTCGGTCATGGGCTTCTTCTTCAAGGTAAGTCCTTTGCAAGTAAATGGATATATTTACTTAGATTTTATTATACTGATGGTAAGTCTATTGTCTAGTAATTACCTGATGATATACTGGTTAGTAGGGGAGCTTCATAGTCTTTTTTTTAATTAATCAATGTAATAATTTAGTACATGAAAAACAGAAATATTCCCATTTCAATTCACCAGGGAATTTACAATAAAATTGGAAAAACATCATTCATTTTTTTTACGTTGATCTACCTCATTATTTATTTCAGCAGTAAATAAAAAATAGTTTACATTACAAATGATGCTCCATTCTTTTTTCCCATGTTCTAGGACGAGCAGAAGGCAGAGGATGAGCTTGCTAAGAAGAGAGCGGCGTTCTTGCTGAAGCAGCAGAAGAAGGCCGAGGAGGCTCGACTCCGCAAACAACAACTGGAAGCAGAATCGGAGCTCAAGCGAGACGAAGCCAGGTACCTTATTTTACCACTGTTAGCACTGGATCCAGGTGTCCTTTCAAAAACCCAACAAGCTAACGTTTCCGTTGTTCGGTTCCTTTAAGACGGAAGGCCGAGGAGGACCGCTTGCGCAAAGATGAGGAGAAGACGCGGCGAGAGCTGATAAAGCAGGAGTATCTGCGGAGGAAGCAGCAGGAGATGTTCGAGGAACAAGGCCTCGTCAAGCCCAAAACCCCCAAACCGAAGCAGAAACACAGACCCAAGACTGTCTTCAGAGAGGAGTCCTCCAGCGATAACTTCTCCAAGGGCTCCTCCACACGTAAGATTTACAGGAAACTAAATTGACAGAGTCTAAGATTTAAGCTAAACAATGTAAAGGGGGAAAGCCTGTTTTTGATTATTGCTGTCAACATTTTAGATGATTAAAATAATTACCATTTAATCTTTCCATAACTTTAAGTTACTTTATTTAAGAAAACTAGGGCGAGTTTGACATGCAAGATTTTGCATACATTCACTTGTATTATTGTGTTATAGGCATCTAAAATTGATGTTTTCATGTTTATGTCCTGTAGATAAAATCTTAGCTGTGTTGCTTCTAAAGTGACACTCAATTAAATGTGGTCCTCTCTGTTTCACATAGCTGACAACCTGAGCAACGCCCAATCAGGCTCCAGTCTGTCCCTGGCCTCCGCCGCCACCAACGAGGCAGACAGCGTCAACTCTGGAGGGGCTGGCTCCCAGCGGTAAATCACTTTTCTGTGCTTGTGCTTAAGAATATTCTGTGCATTGTGTTTAAGATTTGCAGCATTTATAGTGACTCCTGCAACATTCTGTCTTCCAGCTGTGACTCTGTGGAGTCGTTTCCAGGAAGTCGTAACAACAGCCGGACTGCAGAAAGGGACTGGGACAACGGCTCCACTGCGTCTTCCATCACTTCTATGGCTGAATACACTGGTGAGAGCACATACTGACATTTCTTCTCAGCTGTTGTCAGATATGTTGCCGGGATAACAGCCTTGTTATTTTTTCAGGTTTGCACAATAAACATGGACTGTCAATTTCACTGTACCACTTGTCGTCATTTTCAGAACACTGTAATCGGATAGTATTTCCCAGCCGAAGCGACCGTCCGTTGATTGTTTTCTCTCTTGTCATGTGATACATGTGGCTCTTCTCCTTTTTTAGGTCCCAAACTATTTAAGGAGCCCAGCTCCAAGTCGAACAAGCCAATCATCCACAATGCAATCTCCCACTGCTGCCTGGCCGGCAAAGTCAACGAGCCTCAGAAGAACCAGATCCTAGAGGTCGGTCCTCGACTCAGTACCTGCTTTATGGAATTTACAAAGTTTGATTTACCCGTTTACATGAGCAGACTGTGATAACACGGCATTCTGTGACACTGCTGCCTATGCAACATGGCTGACTCTCTGGTCCAGTTTTGTGGTACAGAGGTGGGAAACACTTTACAGCCTTTATAACAGTACAACCTGTAACACGAGACTGCAGAAACGCCCTGTAGGTTAAACTTGGCTTACTGCGCACTTTTTGAGGTCGACTGACTCTGGCGCACACACACTGACAGAAACTCAAGTAAAAACACATTATACACAAGAGCAGGTACTCACTCTTTTCTAAAAGTATACCTGCTTTTGCAAATTTGTAAATATCTTGACAAAGTATAAGGTTTCCAATTTTTCAGATGTAATTGTAAAGGGGGGGGGGGGGGGGTTCTTTTTTAGGCTGAAAAGGGTATTTCTTACTCAAGCATCCTCGCACTGAAGAACCTACTACTTTCAGATACCTCACTGTCCAATCAGTGCCATATTAACACCATTTTTCTTATTTCTGTTTCCCCTCCTCCCCCACTAGGAGTTGGATAAGTGCGAGTCCAACCACCTGATGATCCTCTTTCGTGACGGCGGCTGCCAGTTCCGGGCGCTCTACTCGTACTTCCCCGAAACCGAAGAGATCCAGAAGCTGACGGGCACGGGGCCCAAGAGCATCAGCAAGAAGATGATCGACAAGCTGTACAAGTACAGCTCGGACCGGAAGCAGTTCACCGTCATCCCCGCCAAGACCGTGTCGGTCAGTGTGGACGCCCTGACCATCCACAACCACCTGTGGCAGGCCAAGAGAGGCGCTGTGCCAAAGAAAAGCGGGAAATAGCAGGCAGGATTTTTAACCCGCTTTATCACCCAAGTCATCTTATCTCCGCGTTGCTTGTTTCCCGAAGACTGCATTGATGCCCAAGCTCACCGCCACGTGGTCATATGTAGGTGGACCGAGGCTGCGTGCGTGCGTGTGTGTGTGTGTGTGCACGTGTGCGCGCGTGCGGTCTGATGGGACTGGGGCTGGCTGGCTGAATTCACTTCTTCTCCCTGTGATCTCAATGTGACCTCTTCAGGTTTGTTTTGGTCCGGCTCTGTTTTTTTTGTTTTTCTACCACAAACAAGACTCAAGCGTGCAGCATTTTTTTCTCTCTCTCTCATATATATATATGTGGTGGATATTCATTTTTTTACATGAAGTATTTATTAGTTCAGCACTGTTGTGGTGGAGAGCTCAGCTGCAGCACTAAAGTTCACCCCCCCCTCTCTCTCTGGACAAAATGCCTCTCCTTGGGATAAATTTGGACCAAAGGAGGTGACATCAGGGGGGTTGGGGTGGATTTCTGTCACTCTTTTCCAGATAATCCGAAGCAAGGGACCTTTGTACAACCCTTTTTAGGGTGAAATGAAACAACAATCTCTTCCTGCGTGGACTGTCGAATCTGTCGAATCAGGCTGGCATTGCCGAGTTTGCCTCACCAGGGATCTCCAAAAACCTGCTGCTCTGAACTGTCTTCTTCTTTTTGTCATGGGGGGGTGGGGGTGGCAGGGGG
>JAVQJL010103413.1:0-11584 GCA_036024295.1 Nannoperca obscura
GTTTGGACACACCTTCTCATTTAATGGTTTTCATTTATTTTAATGGTTTTTTACATTGTAGATTAATACTGAAGACATCAAAACTATGAAAGAACACATGGAATTATGTAGTAAACAAATCAGAATATGTATTATATTTTTGATTCTTCAAACTAGCCCCTTTTGCTTTAATGACAGCTTTGCACACTCTTGGCATTCTCTCAATCAGCTGAGGTAGTCTCCCGGAATGGTTTTGCATTAACAGGTGTGCCTTGTCATGAGTCAATTAGTGGAATTATTTGCCTTCTTAATGTGTTTTAGACCATCAGTTGTGTTGTGCAGAGGTAGGGGTAGTACACAGTGGATAGTCCTATTTGACTACTGTTGTAATCCATTTTATGACACGAAACACTCAAAGTAAAGAGAAACGACAGTCCATCATTACATTAACACATGAAGGTCAGTCCATCCGGAAGATTTCAAGAACTTTGAATGTATCCTCATGTGCAGCTGAAAAACCATCAAACGCTATGATGAAACTGGCTCTCATGAGGACCGCCCCAGGAAAGGAAGACCAAGAGTTACCTCTGCTGCAGAGGATAAGTTCAAATCTCAACATGAGCTGTTCAGAGGAGACTGCGTGAATCAGGAACTTCATGGTCGAATTGCTGCAAAGAAGCCACTACTGAGGATGAACAACAACAGGAAGAAGAGAATTGTTTGGATATTAGACCAGTGGAAATCTGTACTTTGGTCTGATGTCAAAATTGAGATTTGAGATTGAGATTTTTGGTTCCAACCGCTGTGTCTTTGTGAGACGCAAAGATGGTGACTGGATGGTTTCTGCATGTGTGGTTCCCACCGTGAAGCATGGAGGAGGAAGTCTGATGGTGTGGGGGTGCTCTGCTAGTGACACTGTTGGTGTCTGTTGGTTGTTAGTAAAACTGTTGTGTTGAACCAAATCATCATCATGTCACAATAAGACAAACAAGTCTACACACTGCTGGTTAGTAAGCTGTGTTCATAATTAAAAGGCAACTCCTGTCACGTTTTGCATATTTTTCTTTTTTTTCTGATGCACAACACCATGCACTGTCGGGGTGCAGTGCGCAGGGCTCAGGGAAGGGGGTGATAAATTGAAACTGGGCCTTTTGTTCTCTATAAGATGTTCTGTGCTTCTGCAGCTTCACCACAAGGTGGCAGCCTTTTCCTGCTGTGGGATTTACTCACAGTCACGACAAGAGAGAGTGTCAGAGGGAGAATGTGTGTTGTGGGTGTGGATGATGATGATGATGATGATATATAGTGAAAATGAAGATGTTTTTCTTTAAATGTGTTGTTATTACACAGTAAATCTCCCCAGGTCATTCTGACTTGGTGCAGATAATAAATTGTATGGATGGCGCAGCTTTATAACAAGCCACATAGACATGGGGATTGAGTGGGGACAGTGCTTAGTTCTGGTCTAAATTAAAATCTCTCTTAATTAGAAGTTTGCTCCTCACAGGAGCTCTCAAACATTAAACTGGTGGCCTAATTTCAGCATTTATCACACTCATGCTGAACTACCTGTTTGTAGGTAATCAGTGATGTCTTATCTGTAAACAAGGTGGACATGAATATGACCCTGTTTGTTTGTCTGGCTGTCTGATACATCAATACAACACATAATCATCTCATCGCCTTGATGAAATTAATTTCTCTTTTTGCCCTTGATACTTTTTTTACCTCAGCAAGCATTTTGCCCCGACTGTGAGTCTGAGCCGATCTGCTCCTTGACTCATCACAACCGCAGACTTTATGGGTCAGTGGGTGATTACAGGGTAATTTAATCTGTGACATTGCTTTGGTGCATGTAGACACGAGACCTAATCCCATGAGCACCTCCCTGACCTGTGCACCTCTTTCTTTGATTGGGCTGGACAGCCGTGGATCTCCATCACACTCGTCACTCACAGCGTGGTGCATGTGATGTGCAGCAGGGGACTCAAAGCAGTGTCTAACACGATAGATTAGCGAGCGTGCTTCTGTCCACAGCAGTCGGTGTACCTTTTTTGAAGGCAGGGAAGAGAAGTGAACTCGAGCAGTTCCTCACATCAGTCCATGCAGTCAGACAGGCTTAGACTGCTGAGGAGACAGAATCCGAATACACGTCACTGCAACAGCAGCAGAAGGCCTGATTATGTCGGACACTAAGTATATATAGCTCTAATTATCATATCTTTGACAGTACTTTGAAAACTGATAGAACTTTCTTTTCCTTCAGGTTTTTAATGTTGTCGTCTCATTAAAACTATAATTAATTTGTGTTATCTGAGGCACTGCACTTCTTAAGGGTGAACAGATCAGTTTACCTGTCATGGAGAGAACTACTCAGCGTTTACAATGTCTTCTCTTTCTCAAGTCTAAGAAAATAATCATGTGAGACTTCAGACAGACAGTCAGAAATCTGCGTTACATACTGAGGGTATGGAGTTTGAAACAGGCAGGGAAGAAAGGTGCTAATGAGTTGCATTATGTGAATTGTAGTATCTAACGTTTGTGAAGCTTGACTCACATTAGGGACTACTAATCAGGATATCTTGGCCCATTTTTGACCCTTCTTTTTAAGTCTGGCTCTAGCAAGTCCCTGAACACTTGATGGAAAGGTAATACTAAATCGCTTGAGTACCTCTTTGAACAGTGAGATCAACCAAATTACAACACTTTTGGTTCAAACGTATTTTCTGAAGTATTTGTCTCTTCTCCCAGGTGAAGTGTCTTGCTTAAGAGGTGCCACACACAACACGTACAAAGCAAGAACTCCACACTGTACAATCTACACCCTCTCTTTCATTACATACACAAGCTTTCCGTTTATGCCGTCCTCAGACATACAAGGCCACGCCTTCTGTGGTTGTTAAATCTGTAGTATGAGTTGTATTGTAAGTCCTCACACCAGCCTCAACACACAGAACCAAACAGGCTAGGTATGAAAGCACCCATTAACTGCTGGAGAATAAACAGTGTTGCTAGTGTCAAATCATGTTCTTACTGGTGAAATAGTGCTTTGAGATCCTTTGTCCTCTATACTTACTAATTCACTGGTATTTCAGTCTGCATGAACTGCAGGAACTGAGCATTTATAGCAAATGGTCATACAGTTAGATCTGGCTGCTCTGCTGTTTTTAGGTAGCTCTTAAAGAACAAGAGCAGTGATTCTGAGCAGGGTTACAGTGATCCTCAAGTGTCATGTTATAGTGTCTGCGCTGCATGACTATTATTGGACATTACTAGCCACACAGCTGTCAGGGAGCCAGTGACTGAAGCACATTGGTAACAGCGAGCGCGACTTCAGTGCTCTGCCTGAACTGATGCTACACTCCATTTACTGCTATTTACTATAGCTATACTATAGCTTTCTGTAGCCTCTAGACGATATACCTGGACTGTGACTCCACAGATACATCTCATTTATTTCCTATGTTGGATGAGCGTTGGATATGCTTACTCCGGTGTTGACCTAGTTGTCAGGTGACATTTTGAATTCAGACGGGAGGAGCAGCACTCAGGTCCTTGCGTCCTGTACTAGTTAACCATTAGGCGTGCTAGCCTGCAAGACGCTTCTAAAATAAGCTCCAACTGTTGGGGAAAACGCAGGCTTATGTTTTTATTATGAGCTCAGTAAAAATGTCATTCAACCATTGGTTGAGCAGCTACGGGAGTTCAAACATAGTGCACTTCTCATCGGGTCCCAGCTGCACCAATTTTGGTTTAAACAGTGGCAGTGATGACACCACCCCCTGTGGGTGGCTAAATATTAAAGCTTTATCTCTTTTTTTTTTTCTCATTCAAAATGCCAAGCATTTTGACTCTTTGCTCATGAACCCGGCTATAATCTGTTTGCATGCAGACCCAGCTCACTGTAACCTCTGCAACCCAAAGGACTTGCGTGTACTACATGGGAGTGAATGAAGAGGTAAGTTAGATGCCACTCAGCCGCTCACGCGATGTAATGACACATGGGTGAATATCTTGTGGTTGTGAAGCTGTAAATTATAATGACAAGCAGATTGTTGCACCAATAACCTACACTAACTGTACTTCGGCATTATATGATTGACATTTTATTATATGTAATGGCTGACATTTAATTATATTATATGTAATATACTTGAGGGATACTGAGTAAATACCAAATCTCAGTGAAATGAACACACACAAAACATTACAATAAATACATTTTCGCTATTCATATCAGACATAGGTCGTCTGACACTTAAGACTGAAAAATGTTTTGGGGTACATCCCAATTCGCTTAACTGCACCCACCTTTCCTTGTCTCTTCTTAGCCCCTCCCACTAAAGAGGCAGGCAGAGATGAGGAAAAAGATAGGAATCAAGGAAACACGGTTTAAGAGAAACATCGTTTCTGAACCATCAACTGAAGATAAGTTCGTTTCAGACGACGTTTTCTTTCTTTTCCCTAATAATAAAAGGTTTGACAGAGATCTGCACATTTATCAAAAACCTGCGTTATTCTGTATTTACACTGTGTACAGATCAGTCATGTTCTTCAGAAGCTGAATGCACATGAGACACATGCACATTTATTTTTGAATTATTTGTGCATGTATCAATATTCTGTTTCTAAATTCATTATTTAATAATCCAGGTACAGCATCACCTGAGTGAGATTGAAAACTGGCGTCTAGGAGGCAAAGCGGAGACTTCAGGAGAGGCTGGAGAGAGACCTCAACGCCAACAACACCAAAGCTATGTGGCGAGCGATCCAGACCATCACAGGCTACAAAAGCAGAAGCATCACTTGTGAGGCCACATCGTCAGATGAGCTCAACACCTTTCATGCTCGCTTTGATCCCCTCAACAAAGAGTCCGCTGCCAAGTCTACTCCGCCTCCAGAGGCCCGGCCCTCAGAATCCTGCTGAGAGTGAATGTGAGTGAAGCTGCTGCGCCTGATAACATCCCTGGTCGTGTACTAAGAACATTACTGACATTTTCATATCACATATCACTGACACAGGAGGTTGTACCCACCTGCTCCAAGGCAGCCACCTTAATGACTAGCGCCTTGTGGCACTCACCCCCATTCTGATGAAGTGCTTTGAGAAACTGGTTCTCAACAGACACAACATCCCAGTCAGCTTGGACCCTCAACCATGTTGGATCCACAGAGGGTGCCATCTCCACTACCCTACACTCAGCCACCACACACCTTGAATGTAACAACACCTACATCGGACTGCTGTTTGTTGATTTCAGCTCAGCATCCAACACACGTTGTACTCTGGGCTTGAGTACTACACTCTGTAACTGGATTCCTCACAAACAGATGCCCGACAGTTGGGATTGGCGGCTTGTCACACCTCCTCCACCCCCCACACCCCCACTCTACATCAGTGAAGCTGAGGAGGAGCAGGTGAACAGTTTTAGGTTCCTGGGAATGAGCATCACAAAGAACTTGTCACGGACATCACACATCTCCACCCCGGTAAAGATTTTACTAAAGTTTACTGTTCCAAAATCTTGTTAACCTTTACAGTGGAGCAACAGACTGGCTGGAAACATTCAAATCTGGCATGTGGTGTGAATGGTCCAGGACAGGACGGCTCTGATCCAACAAGCTAGTTAGGAAGGCCAGCTCTGTGATTGGAGGAGGAGTTGAGCTGGACACCATCCCCTCTATAACATGGTGGTTGAGAAGAGAAGCATCTTCAGCCAAAGACTTAAACCCCAAAGGTTTTCCACTGAGTGTCACAGATCATTCCTGCTGGTCGCCATCAAACTGGTTAATTCATGTGGACATCAGTAAACTAGGAGGCTAACTGGACCTTATCATAATATCTGGCACAGTGCAATACATTTTTGTAACTTCAAACTTCCAACTTATAATAACGTTCAGTTTGCACAACTTGCAACGCAATTTGCGCATGTATACAAGTGCTTAAAGAGAGCTAAAAGAGTTTGACATTTGTTTTTGGACTATTCTTTGTACTGAGTGTGTACTGCTACTGTGTCATGCACATTTCTCCACAGGGATATATAAAGTATCTATCTATCTGTGTGTCTGTCAAGCTATTAGATGCTGGTGGTGGGTATACACATCAAAATGTTTGATTTGTTGATTCAGTCACTTCTACCACTACAACTACTATGAGATTATTGCTAGTGCTAATAATAATAATAATAAGAAGAAGAAGAATAGTGTATTTTTTAAAATAAGTTAATTATTATAATTTGAAAAAAGCAAACAATACTGATAGTACCACAATTACTGCCACTACTACTGCTACTACTAGAAGTCTTAATAGCGATGCTTCATAAACGTACAGTGTAAATGAGTTAGGGTTTGTTTCAGATTAACTGACGTGCGGCGATGGGCACAAATCACTTGTTGAGCGTCGCGCATCACCGTCATGTCACCTGGAGGGCTGCGGTGGATGAATGGATGCGCTCCTCTGGACAGGCGTGCGTCCCGGGCCTCTCCAACAAGCCAACCGGTGTGCGTGTGACGCAAAGGAGTCTACTTAAAGCGGGATTAGCGCTGAGCGTCACACTGCGCTCCGTGCTGCGCTCATTCACACACAACCTGCCGTCCGCGCACACACGACCCGAACGCCGCCGCTCCAACCAGGGCTCGATACCACGAGGATTCAGACACACACACACACACACATGCATTCACTGGATACTGTCGGAGCTCTCTGCCACACAGAAGGGGAATAACAAGACCCATCCTTTTTCTTCACTATTTGAGCCCGAGTTTGATCTTCTCCGAATGAACAATCATGGGGGAGTGGACCATATTAGAGCGTCTCTTGGAGGCGGCTGTCCAGCAGCACTCTACTATGATCGGAAGGTAAGAGTGTGTGGGGGGCGTCCTGTTTTCTTGAAAAGGTAAAAAGAGTTTTCCAGTAGAAATCCAAATGCAGCCGAGTGTACAGCTGAGGGAAAACCAAACACAACAGGAAGTCAAAAAGGCTCGGTCATTTCCAGGGAAGCAGGTGTTTTTATCTTTGAGGAGGATGTTGGGGGCAAACGGAAGCGGAGCATTTGCATTGCAATGAATTAGACTGCCACAGGAGATCCGTGTGTTAGCCTGAGCTTGGGAGAGTGCTGTATAATTTCAGCACTGGACAGCTCCCACACAGCTGCCGGCATCTGCGTCCCCCTACACCCTAAATAACACCCACCTATACCCACCTGATGGTCTGTCTGTGGAAACACTGGTAGGACATTCTAATAAGGCATTCTTTGAAAGGCTTTAAAAGCAGAGTCTTCCTTAATGATTGATAGTTAATGAATAATGAATGCTTCAAAGATCAGCTATGAGCCATTAATGAGACATACTTTTGTGTTGCCAGGTTATGAAAAATCCCTTTGCCTGGTCAAACTGTCTACCTGAAACCTGGCAGCCCCAAAGTATCTTATTAATGGTTTATAGGTGATTTATGAAAAATTAGTGGATGATTTATTGACCATTGTTAAGGATAGACTGTCTTTGTTTTCCCAGGTTGGTGATTGTCTGGTAAAGGTCTTGTTGCACATGTTCATGTCTCACATGAAAAAGCACACAATAAAATGGGCACATGGTCATGCAGGCACATCTACATTCATACCCCTACATGTATCACAATGTACACATGCACACATACACACACAGTTATAGATATATAGTGAAGTATGTTATCTAGAGCTATGATAAGCCATTAGTTATAACCCATAAACCCTTTACAGGGGTGAATTATTAGAAAGTAAACAAAATAAAAAATCAGTTATGTTGTGGAGGGCAACAATCCAAGTTAAAACACGAGTTTCACTAGCAAGGAACACACCCTCCATATGATACGTTTAAAAGATTTATTGAACATAGGCATGCCGAAATGGCGTAGTGACGTGGATGACGTAATGGGGGTGTGTTCCTGCTCCTGAAATCCGCTAAATAGCAACAATATTTGTCAGAACTGAATTTACACACATTTTAAGGGCTAAATGGGTAGAGCTCATCAGCTCATCATGTCACTGAAAAATGAACCCTCAATGCGTGTAGAAGATTTGTTGAGTGGGTTTACAGCATTTTTTATATTATTTTCCCTTAAGTACTGGTTTCCATTTTAATACTTTACGAAAATAGTAACGTGAAAAAATACTGAGCTGTATTAGTTTTACATAACATAACATGGACATGTGTAGGTTGTACATGAAGATATTATGAGTAAGATAATGTAAATAAAAAAACATCCTGCCTCCCAGGTGAAATAATGTTCCTGCTGCACTTTCTTTTGTCATATATTTTTCTAGAAACGAGTTTCTGATTGTTTTGGGTTTTTTGTAAAAATCACATTTTAAGAAAACATATGACTATAATGACAGTAACCAGGTACAACAAATATTTATTGTAGAAATATGCTTCACAGTGAGCATTAGTATCCACTGGTGTGTTATGACTAGTGGAGGTTCCAACCTTTCAAGCTTCTGACCCTTTAAAATTAAGCTATTTGGGATCCCTTATTACAAGTTCAATACGTTTATTGATTGTTACCAGTTCAGTTGCAAAGGGACTTATTTCACTTGTTTTATCTGATTATGTGAGTCTGGAATAAGTCAAATCATGCAGTATTTACAGGAACAAAGATTATGTTGCACAAATAGGTCTTTTCTCCATTCCTTCCCTCCCTTGTCATCTCACATCCCCCAGGTTGTAAATCACTGGCCTCAGACAAAACTTAGGTGTATCCAGCCAGTGGCTTTTGTCCCACTGTAGCTCGCCAGGCAGCTACAGGTATATATGTCCATTAAAAAAAAACACACCCATGTTTGGTTCAGTATCTCTTAAACTAATTCTGACTTTGTGATAAACTCCAACGAGTTACCTTTCAGAAGAGATCAGATACATGTGTGTATTCAAAAGAGGCCCATAACAGTAATAATAAACAATCACTTTTATTTTGGGTGTCAGATTTTGAGGCTTGAGCACAAAAAGGTGGTGTTAAGCTAATGTAGCCACTGTGAAGTTAAATCTATTTCTGTTGCTGATTTCCCCTCAGGATCCTATTGACCGTGGTGGTGATCTTCCGGATTCTGATCGTAGCGATAGTTGGAGAGACTGTGTACAACGACGAGCAGTCCATGTTTGTGTGTAACACTTTACAGCCGGGCTGCAACCAGGCCTGCTACGACAAGGCTTTCCCCATTTCCCACATCAGGTACTGGGTGTTCCAGATCATCATGGTGTGCTGCCCCAGCCTTTGCTTCATCACCTACTCGGTGCACCAGTCTGCCAAGCAGAAGGAGCGGCGCTACTCCACAGTATATCTCTCCTTGGACAAAGACCAGGACTCCATGAAGAGAGACGACAGCAAAAAGATCAAAAACAGCATTGTGAATGGAGTGCTGCAGAACACAGAAAACTCCAACAAGGAGGCAGAGCCCGACTGCCTGGAGGTCAAGGACATCCCCCACTCCGCCCTGCGAACTACAAAGTCAAAAATGAGACGGCAGGAGGGCATCTCCAGGTTCTACATCATCCAGGTGGTGTTCAGAAACGCACTAGAGATAGGGTTTTTGGTGGGTCAATACTTCCTGTATGGATTCAACGTCCCTGCAGTGTACGAGTGTGATCGATACCCTTGCATAAAAGATGTAGAGTGTTACGTTTCAAGGCCAACAGAGAAGACAGTGTTTCTGGTCTTCATGTTTGCAGTCAGTGGCATTTGCGTGGTCTTGAACTTGGCGGAGCTCAACCACCTCGGCTGGAGGAAGATCAAAACTGCTGTGAGAGGAGTGCAGGCCAGGAGGAAGTCCATTTATGAGATTAGGAACAAAGACTTGCCCAGGATGAGTATGCCCAATTTTGGACGCACTCAGTCCAGTGACTCTGCATATGTGTAACTGTCTGTTACACATAATTTTCTAACTGCATCATTAAGAAATTAATTTTCATGTTGAATTTGTCGTTCATGGAAAGAGACAGATGGACCAGTTTGTCTACTTAATTTGGAGAAGGCATTGATTCAGTATTTGTTTTCTTTTTATGTAAAGTGCTTCTTAAAAGCGTAAACTGATACACTACATGGTCAAATGTATGAGGACACCCCAACACTTAGAAATATGTGATAGTTGAACATGTGGTTGCAACACCATGGGCATTACTGTGCTGTTTATTAAGCCACCAGAGCATTAGTGAGGTCCAGCACTGATGGTGATAAGGCCTGGCTCGCAGTCAGCATTTCAGTGGTTCGTCCAAAGGTGTTGGATGGGACTGAGGTCAGGGCTCTTGTGAAATCCAGTCAGGTTGTTCACAGCAAACTGAGAAACAAATGTCTTTATGGAGCTGTATTTTTGCACTGGGGCCTTGAAATGATGAAACCCAAACTCCTGACACAAAGTTAGAAGCACACTGTTGTCTAATATCATTGTATGCTGGAACATTACAATTTCCCTTAATAGTGATTTAGTATGCACGTTTATAAAAGTGTGTTTATCATAGATGGATTAAACAAAGAAGGTCCAAATCAGTGCAGCAGAGGTTGAGCTATATTGACTTTTAGTCCCTAATATGACTCTAAAGCTCCCAAAATGCTGGATTCTACTTTTCCTATGATGCAACTCAATAGTGTCTTTCTTCATGCCATATTCACGTCATATAGGAATGGTAAATGGACTTGACTTATATAGCGCTTTTCAACCTTAACGGTTCCCAAAGTGCTTTTACACAACAGAGCTGCCATGCAAGATGTTGGCCTCTATCGGGAGCAACTTAGGGCTCAGTGTCTGGCCCAAGGACACTTTGACATGTGGACGGGAGGAGCCACGTAACGCACTGCCAACCCTGGGGTTAACAGACGACCCGCTCTTCCTCCTGAGCCGCATGGGAGGAATGTCCATGTTTATAATTTGCAAGCGTTTTCAAGTTTTCCAGTCACAGTTCCGACTTAGATGATTATGCAAATGCGATTTATGATGTCATAAAAGTGGCATTTGACTCCCGGATGCAAGTTTCCTACCCCATTCCCATTATTTGAGAAAAGAATTGCGAAACTCAGATATTATACAACTGTTTCACTGGCTGTGTAGAATTCCATGTGACAGGTAAACTGGTGTAAAATTGGTGGGGTGCTCTTTGAATTGAAGTATACATACTTTCGGCCATGTAGTGTATCACATTTGAGTGGTTTTCTGATGTCCGGGTGGACACTGAGTATATTCTTGTGTTAATATGCCAAATGAACATGCCTATCTGCTTTGAGCTGTGATGGTGTTCAGTGACATTCCAATGGTTCCAAGCAGCACTTTTACACCCAGTCTGGCAGCTGAAAGGGCGCAAATATTCTTTGTACATCACATTACACATTCTCACAGTATATCTCATCTCAAATATCTATCTCTTAAGAATCTCATTGTTTTGGATGCCTATGCTTGCACCACTGACCTTAACCTAACTGATCACTTCTTTGCTTTAGCTGAAGGAAGGTGGCGCTTGTAAACTTGCCACCATTTTTTTTTCTGTTACACCCAAGCGCACAGTTCTTTCATTTGTGATGTTTCTTGTTTTCATGTCATCAAGTGCCAGACATGTACGTACACACACACACACACACACACAC
>JAVQJL010103415.1:0-11669 GCA_036024295.1 Nannoperca obscura
TTGGACCTCTCCTGTAAATCCAACAGGAAGTGAGTTATTAATACATTTATGTCCATATTTTGTCTCTTTTCCTCCTTTCCCACTCTCTATACTTTGGCGAACTCGTCCTACAGTTTACATTGGATCGGCTTCAAAACTTCCACAAGTCAACTAGAGATGATGGAGACCAAACGTTATTTTCAACTTTCACGTTTCGTGCCACGGCGACGGCGTGCTTCGCCGTCAAACAGGAAGTACTTCATATCTTGCCTGTACATTGTCAGAGAGCTTCCAATCTTCCCACATGCATGTTTCTGTCTGTGTGGAGTGTGGAGTGAGTGTGTGGGGTGGGGGCTGCGTGTGTGTGTGTGTGTTTGTGGAGGGGTGGCCTCAGCTGTCACTCGCCGTCAAACAGGAAGTAGTTCATATCTGGCCTGTACATTGTCTGAGAGCTTCCAATCTTCCCATATGCATGTCTCTGTCTGTTTGGAGTGTGGAATGAGTGTGTGGGGTGGGGGCTGCGTGTGTGTGTTTGTGTGTGTGTGTGTGTGTGTATGTGTGTGGGGGGGACCTCAGCTGTCACTCGCCATCAAACAGAAAGTAGTTTATATCTTCACTGTACATTGTCTGGGAGCATCCAAACTTTACACATGGGTGTATGTCTGTCCGTGGGATGTGTCTGATAAGTCTGGGCAGGCGGAGGGAGGGGCTTCCTGATTCCTCGCCGTCAAACAGGAAGTAGTTCATAACTTCACTGTACATTGTCTGGGAGAATCCAAACTTTACACATGGTTGTGTGTCTGTCTGTGGGATGTGTCTGAAAAGTCTGGGCAGGCGGGGGGAGGGGCTTCCTGTTTCCTCGCCGTCAAACAGGAAGTAGTTCATATCTGAGTTGTACATTGTCTGGGAGCATCCAAACTTTGCACATGGGTGTGTGTCTGTCTGTGGGACGCGTGTGTAAACTCTGGGGAGACTATCCCACATGGAAATGCGTCTATAAAGGAATCCATCCACAGTGGCCGTAACGAGGTCTGTTTCGGTGTCGTAGAAAGCCACACACGTTGACGTCCTGCACTCGGGCACGACCGGGCAGCGGCCGTGTTCGAATGTTTTCATCACACCCCACAAAGCAACTTTTGCCATTTTCAATTCGGTTTCCTTGACCGGATCTCGCCTGAGGTCGGTGTCCCGTTCGATCCAGTCTTTGACAAACTTACACACCACAGAGACCTGTGTCTCAGGGACGGAATTGGTCATCAGCAATTTAAGTGTTTCGGCGAGTCGATCGAGGGGTACGTCTAACACAGACGACAGAGCCCGCTCGTGTGCTTCCCGCTCCTGCATGGCTTGGAACGCGGCATCTGGTGGATTGAGACCGTCTTCTGTTATACTGAAATACGGTTCTTGGTGCCTGTGCTCATCTACAACTGCTCGACTGAACCACAGCTGTCGACACGTTTTCCTCCGTTTACCGCAACTGCCCCGATGCCCCTCTCCATCAGCGCCACGTCTCAATCTATTGTAAACTCCCCCGTGTACAGCAGGGTTGGCCATGTTGGTGATGGCGGCCTTACCGGATAACCCCAGAGAGAGTGTTTTAAGTCTCTTCCAGGGTATAGAGAGCGGGGCTGAATGTGTTGACAATTTCCTCTATTGCTAAAGCAAGCTGTGGGTCTCCACCTACGTAGACCCAAGATTCCACATTCCGATGGACGGTGATCAGACCATAACGGTCATAGTCAGAAGATGCCAGAAGGTGCCAGAAGATTTATTACAGCGCTGGTAACATTCTCTCTTTTTGAACATTGCTGATCCGTGACACTCGCCTCTATCCTATTCTAAGGCAACCTGAGCTAGCGTTTTTTCACATCGGAGTAGCTGCTCTTCAGTCATGACATCACTCATCCTGTGTGTTTCCGTTCGACGCGACACCTGCTAATTCAGTGTACTTACAAATGGTTGCAGTTCACCATTTGTGTGTTGAATATGTTCTGTATACTACTTAGAGCATTCTGTTGTTTATGTAACAACAGACGGGGTCTTAATAGCACGAAGCGAGGTTATGGTGGTCACCCCTACTATGATGACAGTGACGAAGACGATGAGGAATACACCTATGCCAATGTCCACGTTCCTATAAGTGAATTGTGCAGTCTCAAACGTAAGGCCATCGATGCAACAACTGACGTGATTGTTGCTGAAAACCTACTTTGCCGACATGGGAACGATTCGAGTTTACTAATTTACCACGATAGATGTACCAACGAGATGCGTATGGCTTTAGCAAAACTTCCCATCGCATCCCACGGAGCCCAAATCGAGAGGTTGTATCACAAGTCGTTGGACAACGGTGTGCGTTACACTAGAGAGATTGTTTAGCAGGCAAATAACCACCGCTGCACGTTGTACACATCCAGACTCTCAGCTACTCTTCTCGCATCACTCGCCATAGAATAATGAGTGCGGTGACCATGGACCCGGGGATCTGCACGCTCAGACCACTGGAGGCTGTCAGGCGATTGGTGAAGGCTCCTGACTTCCTGACCAATCCCACTGACACATTTGCTGAATACATGGTTGATAAAATAACCAGAGCATCAGCTACAAACAGTTCCATATCAGCCGACACCACTGTATTGATATCACCAGCTCACATGGGAGTTTCTTTATTCCGGCAGCAAAGAAACACGAGTCGCCTCCTAGCTGGTTTTGTGTACAAGATGCAAGTTCCAGATGAGGCAGTTCCTACAGGAACAAAGTTTTGCAGACGCTACAGGATCACAGACCAGCGAGAGGCCCAACAGGGTACCTACGATACCATCAGCAATGGGGTGCAAACTATAGACTATAGCCAAGTGTTTCAACATACGTCTAAGGTGGTCACAATGCAATTCGGTAGCCTTCTGAATGTAACTGTACCTTCGGTGGCCATTGATCTGATTAAAAGAGAGCTGGATAAGGTTAGCACATCGTGGGAGCTGACTAGGACGATCGATGTGCTCCGATATTGCACCGCCCAGCCTACCTTAACGGACCGTGTTGCCCAAAGAACCAAAGCGTTGAGTCGCGCAGAGAAACTTGACTCTATATTGGTAACGGCGGAGCTCATGTGCAGCATGATCAACCTACAGCCAGACTCGTTTGGTTGCGCGTTGGAAAACGCTCGAAGGGTACTCGGCAGCGACAAACCAGAGGTCGTGATTATGAGCGACAGTCTGTTTCGCGTCATCTCCCAGAGAGGCAATGGGATGGTGTGGTCTCAGATCGTAAGCGAAGATGTCAACATCACCCCGGAGTTCTCGGCCTACACCGCAGCCAACGAAATCGATAGGACTGGGGGAAGTTACGAGTTCACTATGCAACAGGTCACCCAGCCCACTCTGGGTGACGGGGACTTGCCATTCGCAAACGAGTCGTGTTTCCAGGATAGGTCGATTCCCATGACGGTAAACTACATTCGAGCTGGAAGGGGGCCTACAGATAAAATCCCCATAGTTCCTGTGGACGGAGTACAGATGGAACACGGTAGCACCAGGGACACCTCTAGCGAACCCCATGCCTTCTGCAACTCAGCAGGTTTCAAGTGGGAATACTTCACCGTCGGGTGTATGGCACCAGCACTGGATCAAGTCAACCCCTCACACGTACTCTCCACCGCTGATTCCGATGATATCAACTAGAAGCAACTCGCCCAAGCAAGCACTCCATTACCATCAGGGTATGGTCACAATGGTTAGGCTGCGGACCAATATTCCCAATGGAAATGATGGTGTACCCGATGAAAATGATTGGGTCAAGAGAAGGTTATTTTGGTCATGGGTAACGGATCCGATATGTGCGGTCCATATACAACATAATTTCCTTGCGAAGGAGATGTCTACAGGTATCACAGAGGCTAAACGTACCGCGCTGGTACAATTAGAGGGATTGAAGAATGGCTTGCTTGAACTGTTCAGGGGTATAGTTGGAAACTGGTATAACTCGGTAATATCCATCATGCCTTCATTTTTAAACACCGCGTCCAGCCGTGGATTTACTGACTACGGCTACCCCACACGCTTCACTTTGGACGAGGTGGACTATTGTAATCTCATGTACTGGATAATCTTACCGGTCCTGGGAGCCCGGGTGCATGTTAAGGTACCCCAGAATCCAGCTGCCAACAGCAGGAACATTCAATACAGGGCCACCGGTCCAAATCTGACCAACGACATGGGCCTGAGCACAGCTGAAGAGCTCACTGTTATGCGTTTAAACGGAGACTGTGTTTTTGCCAAGGCAGCACCGGAAAATTACTCCAATGTAAGCGAGGACTTTCAGCCTACAGTGAATGTGCGCCGGGACTGCGCGGTTGCAGGCTTCAGTGGAAACCGTCTGTTGTCACTTACATGTGAGCGATCAGGTTGCAAAAACTGGCAGGTATCAGTAACAACCTGGCGAAGGTATTACTGGGATTACATTACAGCACCCTGATGACGCACGACGTTATTCAAAATCACTATGATACAAAATACTATTCGGGTATGTCATACCTGATGTTCAGGGGTGTGCATTTTACCGGGTGTGGTGTATCTCTTATGAGACAGAAGTCTGCCTTGTATACGCTGGGGACCGGACGCTGGGCACCGGACGCTGGGCACCGGACGCTGGGCACCAGGTACACACCGTCAACCAGTACTGTGAGTCGGTGGTGATACCAGAGACCTTGGAATCTCCTGGAGTTTACATCCCCAACCTGTACATGAAAGATGAACGAGGGGGCGACGTTCACATAAACACAAGCGGCCCATTCGACATGGTTGTAGCGGATGCATTCAATGGCTTCTCCCCAGATTCCGATAGTGCTAATGGCTATCGTAGACCGTATATCTTCACAACGGGCCGCTCCGAAAGGCTAAACGGAACAGTTTCTAGGGACCATATGATGCGTTCCGAAGCCTACACTTGTATGCCAACTTTAGTACGACCGTTTACCTCTGTGATGAATAAAACTTGGTACAGTAGTATGTCTAGACACACTAAGGAAAGTAATCATAAGCTGTTCTGCGACACCCTGCACATGGTAGAATTTGAGAAAGGTGTACTTGATCCAATCGGCGACCCATTCAAGGACACCGTAGAGAGAGTGAATGGCGACAAGCGTACAACCGACATACTGCAACCTGCTTTAGGGGTAGCCTTCTGCGGTACTTACGGTATAGGTCTCACATCTGACAAGAAACTGATGTGTGTCAGCGGGTTGACCAGGGAAACTCTTGTTGACAGACTGGCGCCTAGGATCAGTGGCACTGGTATATTCGCATGCAACCTAATCCAGACAACAGCTCGCTTAATCGCTCCAGTGTTTGACAGGATATTCCAGAGTACACAGTACTCTCGCCGCTTGCAATGTTAATTAAATGCGGAAATCGGTACTGTGTGAAGATGCTGGTGTCGGTCACGGTGTTTCAATAGATGCAAGGGATGTATAATAGTGGCATTTTACACAACATTTCCCAGGGACTGTGCATGTTGACCGATTTCATGTTGTCATGCGGGGCGAACTTCTTCGCCTCACTATACATGCACCCCATGGAACAAGAGAATAGTATAATTCTCGTCCGAAAGAAAGAAGAAGCCGAAGTTGACATTGCGATAAACACAGTGTCTCGATCTATAGCAAGCCTAGACGCTCACATAGCATTGCTAACGGAATCAATGAAAACCACTGTTGGACAACGTATCGAGCATAATAAGTTCAAGAACGAACTGGCGTCTACGCAGATGGAGAGAGCGGACCTCCGTTATCTACTGGGATCACTTAGAGGACGCTGGCTAACAACGCGGGCCTGCAACTCAACGCTTCAGCCTACATCAACAGACAGGTGTTATCACTGGCAGTGCAACGGGATCTAGAGGACATGAAAGAACCTCTAACCAGAGTGAGCATAGAAGACGCTTATCAGGGGTACAATAGATCGAGATCTGTAGCTGGGGACACCGTTGTATGAAGGACAAACTGTATGTTGCTGCCTTAACGTGTACACGAAATAAAGACACGGTGTGCTACCCCGACCTGGCGTTTTTGTTTCATAATGGTGATGGTGGGCCTACTGTATGTAACCCAACACAGAGACAACAGCAAATACATACAGCGTAACTTTAACCTACCATTCATCATCATCATCATCATATATTACACAGGAATAAGATCGCTGTCCGTGACAAATGTTATTTTATTCCATACAGCATAGCAAAATAGTCAAAAACAATAAAAACAATAATTTGATGCCAGTGTACCATACTATACAGTTATAAAAACAATCATGTGATGTGATAGTGTACCATACAGTTATAAAAACAACTGTGTGATGAGTATCAAAAATACAGTCATGTGGCAGTATATCAAAGGTACTTCATATAACAAACATTAGCATACAAATAAAGCATATCATCAACACCTGCACATCACACAACACAAGGTCACAGTTGGTCAGACCTGCAAGTACGCAAGCTGTGCTCCAATGTAAAAATAAAAATGCGAAGTCACAGTACGTCTCCACAGACCTTACAGTATAGCAAAATCCTTTTTTAATTCATTAAAAAACAACAATCGTGTGATGACAGTGTATGTACCATTCATATAAACAGTCGTGTGATGACAGTGTATGTACCGTAGTGTACAGTTATAAAAACAACCATGTGATGACAGTGTATCAAAAATACCATACAGTTATAAAAACAACCATGTGATGACAGTGTATCAAAAAATACCATACACAGTATATCAAATGTACTTCATATAACAAACATTAGCATACAAATGCCTTACAAAGCATATCATCAACAAATGCCAGCATATCAACACCTGCACATCATGCAAAACAAGGTCACAGTTGGTCAGACCTGCATGTACGCAAGATGTAGCTCAATGTAAAAGTAAAAATGCGAAGTCACAGTACTACTTCTCCACAGACCTTACAGCATAGCGAAATACTCTGCTGTTGTGCAAATGTGCGTTAGAGCGGTACACTCTACGCTACCATTGTTGTAACAACTATACTCTTCAATAAGATTTATACCAGTGTCTGGTTTTACATCTTCCACGGGGCAAGTAAAGAGTACCGTAGCATTCTTCATGTTAAAACTGTATGTTACATCATTCTGCACGCTACGCCGTTGTGTAAGGTTAACCGTCACCTCCGTCATACCACTCTTAGCTGCCACCAAAGCAATGACGTGCACAAACGTCGGTCCTTCGGATAGTTTGCAGTCCAACACCACATTGAGCTGCCTTTCATTGTGTCTAACATATTGGGATATAAAGAATCTAGATAAATAAAACACCATCCGTCTGAAGCGTGTGTCAAACACGATTAACCTCAGTTGACCATCAACAAGCGTGATCACACGCTGTTCACCATTTAACGCTAACGTGCACCACATAGCAAGTATGATCTGTTTCTGCAACACGAAACAGCACCAGTGAAACTTATACTGCCCAAGGTCCACGTCGAATAGGCGCGGCAAGTGTTCATCTGGTCCGATCAACCTCTCCGTATCGGACGTTGCGCGTCTTCCCACCAGAACGTGATCCCAGAATCCGGGGACGTGAGATATGCAGACATATCTGTAAGCCACAGTTTCAGGTAGCGCTGAATTGATCCAATATGCAAATGACATACTGTCACCCACGTTGAGGAGAGTGTCGAAAGCTGTAGGGGGACAGATACGACAGCAGGTAAGCATGGTGTGTATTCACATGCCACATCCTCAACATAAAAAAAGATAGTGCAGCTCACCGATTCTCAGCTGCTCTGTCGTAGGGGTCCGTCCTCCATCCATGATGGACACAACGGTGTACATCTGAGTCACTTCTAAAACGATCACTGTCATCACGTTCAAGATCCCACCTTCCTAGGTCTTTGATATGTGAACAACTGACTAGATTGTTGGCCGTGGTGTTAACTATGCAATGTCTGGATGAAATGTTAGGTTGGGTACAGCCTTTGTTTTTCCGGTAACATAATGTGCAGATCACACAACCACACACGCTTTGAACCGGTCTGTTCAGCTGAATCAAATACCCACGACACACCGCGGCCCTGTTAAAGACCGTGTTACATGCTGAATATATAATCAGCTGTTCAACTGTGGCTGTTAGGGTACCATTTGAAACCACCACAGTGTTCTCCTGTCTATGATTGGGTGCACCTGACACATCCGGCGGTGGGGTGGGGTAGAGGTATTGATATGCCTGTGTTGACATGGGATTATACTGCTTAAACTGAGACTCTAAGGCTGGTACCGGATAACTAACAGACATTTGGAGTGGTATATAATACAGACCAGCTGCAGTAGGCACTTGTGATTTACACTGGGTAGCTGCAGCGGGCACTTGTGGTTGACACTGACTAGCTGCAGTGGGTGAATAGGCTACAGCGGGTAACAGACACTGATTGGCCGCAGCGGGCGACTGACACTAACTAGCTGCCGCAGGCACTTGGGGCGATATATAATTCTGATTAGCTACGGCGGGTGACTGGCCCTAACTGGTTTCAGCTGGTGACTGACACTGACTAGCTGCTGCGGGCACTTGGGGTGATAGATAATACTGACCGGCTGCAGCGGGCACTTGTGGCTGACACAGATTAGCGGGTGACTGACACTGACTAGCTGCCGCGGGCACTTGGGGTGATATATAATACTGAGTAACTGCAGCGGGTGGTTGATACTGGTGGGGTGCATGCACACGACCCGGATCCAATTGATGATTCGGCTGACGCTGTACGTGATTGTCATATAATACAAAACATGAGGTTATGTCATCCAGACCAGTGGCTTCAAGGGCCGTTTCTGGGATTGTCTTTGAGGTAGAAGTATTAGCTGCTTCACTGAAGCTGTTAGCGAAGTTTACATCACCGAACATCGCCTCCATGTCACTGATCCTGCAACAAACAAGGTTCGATGACATAAATACCACAGTAAAAACATGTTAGGAATTGTAATAAGCAAGATGCAACAGGATGAGAAACGTGCATAATACATACACATTAGTGATACGGTTGGAGAACGTCGACGGGTCATCTACAGGCTCAGCATGTTTTGAGGACACGTCTTCTTTTTCATCACTGGAGATCTCTTCATATACCGGGTTGGAGGTCGTGGAGGGTTCACCTGAGGGAGGCTCGTGTGCCAAGTCGGAGGCTGTGGAGGATTCGCCCGATGCACCGGGAGGCTCTTCATACACCGACTTAGTGGGTGTCGATGGTTTACCGCTTGCAGGCTCTTCATGTGCGGATCAAGGGTTGTCGAGACATTGCCTTCTTTTTCACCGGAGGCGGTATGGTTATTTACTGACTCAAGGGTCTTCGAGGGTTCTCCTGGTTCACCTGATACTTTTGGATCATCATCATCATCATCATCATCATCATCATCATCATCATCGTCATCATCATCATCATCATCATCAGCAGCAGCAGCCGCAGCAGCAGCAGCATGTTCAGGGGTCGGTGTGTACTTATGTTCATGGCCTTTGAATTCACCAACGGCCCGTGTCGCAACCTCATGGCGTGTGATGGAATCTGGCTCTACCTTGGCTGGAGGAGTGGTGGGTGCTACGTCCACAGGGTTGTCAGCAGAATCTCTGGAGCCACTCGAGGACACGCTGGAGTCGTCACTGGAGTCGTCACTGGAGCCACTAGTCTCTTCGGGAGTGCATACGTTACCGGACATACCACTGTTCACACTGGTAGCTACGTGGTCAGTTCGATCACGCCTCCACGATCGGCGATTGTCGTATTTATTGACACGGTGACTGTGCAAACGAGAGCTGTTGTGAGGTATCCTGTTCTGTGTTACTCTAGTAGCAGCTATGCAACTGGGTGAAACGGTGTGTGATGCACATGATACAAACTCTGTATCACTACGTCCTGGTAGATCCACGGACACATCCGACTTGGTATGGTGACGGCCACTGAAGCTTCGTTTCTTGCACTTGCCCGTGTCAGGGTATCGACCTGTGTCGGATTTACCCCAATCATTGCTTCTGCTACATTTACTGTTAGGTTGATGGTCAAGTATCCGTTCCTGGGATAAACAACGTTTTGTCTTCGATGCATAGGAATTACCGATCGGTATTCTTTTCAAGTCTTTCTTACATCTGGACATTCCTGGGTTGATACGGTCCAATCTAGTGGACACATGTGGTGCCCGGGGACGTCGCCTGGTGCTCCAGTGTTCACATGTTTTATTTGCAGATGCCTCATACCAACTCCTCTGTTGTATATTCCGTAGGGGGGATGGCGTGTCTCTCCTTTTCCTGTAGTCCTCATTAACATTAGTCTCCTGTTGATAATAGGTTGGAATCTGTAATCCATGCTCTGTAAGGCTTACTTTCATGAAATTCAGCTTCACGGCTCAGTTGCAATCTATGAAATGAGACCGTCTGTATTACAAATCCTATATAAAACAAACAGAGGCCCCTCCTACAACTTCAAGGTTGCACAAAACTTATCTCTGGCTTAGTTGTAATCTTCATTGCATACGTGCTGAAACCGTGACGGTTGCTCCACCTATGTTACATTTGGCAGTTCATTAAAAGTTCACACAAGTATCCAACACCATCCAAATGATCAGACCAAAGCACCGGAGTCCAACCCAGTGTGCCATTCTAGCATCCGACCGAAGCACCAGAGTCCAACCCAGTGTGTCAGTCTAGCATCCGACCGAAGCACCAGAGTCCAACCCAGTGTGTCAGTCTAGTATCCGACCGAAGCACCAGAGTCCAACCCAATGTGTGTGTGTGTATGGTTGCGCTTGCCACTCTAGTATCCGACCACCGCACCAGAGTCCAACCTAGTGTGTCAGTCTAGTATCTGACCGAAGCACCGGAGTCCAACCCAGTGTGTGTGTGTGTGTGTGCTTGCCACTCTAGTATCCGACCAACGCACCAGAGTCCAACCTAGTGTGTGGTTCTCGTATCGGACCAAAGCACCGGAGTCCAACCCAGCGTGTCGTTCGTGTATCCGATGGAGGTGTCGGAGTCAAACCCAGCCTGTCAAGTTGGCTTGTGCCTGACTGAATTGTTAAAAAATCCAAATGATAAACGTATCATGTATCGCAACCCACAAAACCGGTCTATGGTAACATGAGCGGAACATTAGTATTGTAGAAAGTACATAAAACATGGACACATCAGAGAATGAGTGCAGTGAAGGTGAGACACACGATGAAAATAGTGAAGAATATGATGAAGACGAAGTGGAAGAAGTAGACGGAGATGTTAGCGTGGAAAGCGTTGATTCACTAGCAAGGAACACACCCTCCATATGATACGTTTAAAAGATTTATTTAACAGAGGTACATTTAGAATGTTTGAATATTGCTGATGGTTTGGGGAAGCTTCGTGGGGACGTCCGCCGTGGCACTCTGGTACGACGAACCCCCAAAAAGCCTCCCAAAATGGAGAAGAGATTAGCCGATTTAAGATCTTTGGATCTGACAGGATGTAGCGGTGATATGCTTGCGAGGACCCGCGGCCCATGGTTTTAAATTAAGTGTGAGACTTAGGTGGCATAGTACAACCCCCCCAAAAAAACCAACAGGCGGAGCGGCAACCCGGTGCCGGACTCCGCAGCCGGTGCTAGCTGCTGCGGTCGGTGTTCAGCCGGGGACGCCAGCGGCCTGTTGACGGCGTCCCGGCTGGTGCT
>JAVQJL010103417.1:0-41661 GCA_036024295.1 Nannoperca obscura
GGACACAGGAGTACTTTCAGCAGTAGGATGATCCTTCCTAAATGCACTACTGAGCGCCACAGGAAGTCCTTCCTGCCTGTGGCCATCAGACTATACAACTCCTCACTCTGACAGACAGTGAGGGGTGGTGGAGAACACTGGACTCTAATAGTGCAATAACTCCATCAATCCTCTAATGCAATTAACCTGAAATGACATTTGTATCTTTGTTAATATTCTACTGTTTATTATTATTATTATTATTATTATTTTTTATTTCTTCAATAACCTCTATTGAGCACTGCAACTGTATCAAAAAACAATTTCCCTTCTGGGATTAATAAAGTATTTCTGTTTCTGATTAAACCCTCACTAATATACCTCTTATATTGGGAGCTCATATGACACGTTCCATTGAACATTTCAGTTTAATTTTGGCTTGACAGTTTTCTTTAGTCTGAGTAGGTGGTTATATAAATTGAGATTTCAATCCCTAATTGAAATGTTTACCAGAGCAGAGTTTTGTCCCAATACATGTTTGACTTGGTGTGAAAGGTATAAGTAAGTCTGTCAAGACTGGTTCCATCCAAACCAGATATATTTAATACATTTTCTATAGCGTTTCAAACTGGTCTTGGGATTTTGGGAGAACCAAACGCTCCAGACATTAATCTGTTAATACTAAAGTAAAATTTGAGCAATGAGCCAATCGACCACCAGCAGTTAGAATGAACCCACTTTAGTGTTTTACAGAGCTACAAGATTGTTCATCCCCTTGTGTTTAAATACGGTCATGTTTATCACCTTGTATCTGCCTCTCTGGAGTAACATTTCATTAGGCTTGTGGTTAGTACAAGACTTGCTGTTAGATGTTTTGGTTAATGTATACTTTTGAGGCAAATATGGACTTGCAAATTTGCATGAAGTTGTTTTTTTTTCCCAGAGGAATGGAGGGGAGAGAATGCAACATGTTTCTACAGGTTAACTTAAAGGCTACCTGGTGTGCAGCTTTGGTGGTTGTTGTTGTTTTCAGTTAAACTGTTTTTGGCAGTGCTAACAATTACAGTGATCTAACACCATGCAAACTGCATTCCTGCCACGTGTATCATGTTTATGCATGCTTGAGGCAAGATCCACTTGTGTTCGCTCTTCAGATCCTGGAATTCCTAATATTGCATATTATACACAAACACCATTAACACCTCAAATGGTGCTATATTTGACACCCTAGTGGCCCTCCTGCGCTCATTAGTCATACCCATGCCAGAGCAGCCTGGGGCCAAGGTGTGGAATGTGGAAAAACGCATGGCTCTCTGTTGGTCTGCTCTATCTTGCCCAGGTTGATCAGGGGGTCGAGCTCCTGAGACTAATTTAAGAGTCATGTAGGAGCATTTGTAGCATGTCTGAACTGGTGTTAACATGTGGGATGTTGACGTCTACACCCTGATTGCTACCATAGGTGATCTAAATCTTTGTGGGCTCTGTCGACCAGGCTTCTGCAAGGACCGACATGAATGCATGCTTATCAGAAATGCTTAAGTAATTGCATTTAAACACACCCTTCATTAGCAATAAAGTTAACATCTTCAAACACCACATGGTTTGCATACATCAGTTCTGATTTTCTGAGGTTCAAATTAATGGGTTTTACTATGGTAAGCACTGATAATATACTACCATGTCCATGTCAGTCTACTCCCTTTTTGTCTTCTACATAAACAATAAGATATGTTTATAATTATTCAGCACTGTTGACTCTGTCAGTTTTAAAGCCTTGTGGCAGCCAAGTGTACCTAAAACCACAGTGTTTGTACATAGTATAGCATCCACCCATCTGGATAATGTACCGTAGTTGGTAGCACAATTGATGAAAAAGTATTGACTGTTTTTACATAACAAACTGGTTTGACAATGTTAATACTCAGTGATGCTTGTTTTTTGTGGGTGTACAAAGTTTTGAACTAGACGTGATCCATAGTAACTGTACTTTGACCTGTTAATGTTGTGAATAGTGTTAAGTAGTTGCTGTAAATATGGTAGCATTATTTCAGAAGAGGGAGTAAAATGGCAAATTTGAATTGTTTGCTCATCTTATCTCCGTGATCAGTTTGTTTGTTGTCAGACTTGTTTGTGCTGTTCCTGTTCCTACACCTGGTCATCCTACAGCCTGTGTCCTCACATCCTGTTTCTACTGTCTTTACGATATCATGTGAAAAGTCAAGTGAACTGACATGAAGTACCTCATAATGTAAATGTTTTGTGATCAACTAAATGAAAATGGGATTTCAGAGTAGACGTCGCTGCTGATGGGACGTCACCAGTCTCATATTCAGTGGTAATGTTATCTGATTCCGCATGGTGGCTCATAGATCCCTAATTGACAGTGGTGTCAAAAGTCAGCTTTTTTTACACTCTGCTTCAGGGTAGGTTTCAGGGTGTGTTCAGCAGTCAGGGTGAGGTTTAGACATTTTCACGTACTGCACACACACACACACACACACACACACACACACACTCTTTATTCTCACATACACTGGACTTTGATCACTAGTCTTGGAGCTGCAGTATGTGTCACAGTGTCAGTCAGGTGACTGCATGGTTTCAGGCCTCATATTTTTATATAGCACAGTCACTGGGATTTGTCCAGCCATTGTAGCTCTGTATTGACCCAGCAAACCTATGCATCTGTTCAGTGTCACTGAACATGAACGGACCTCTGATATGAATCCGTGTTACTTGGTGATATCAGCTACACCACTCTGGTTGTGCACTGTAATAGCAGCAGGCCTGTCCTCAGCTAGGCTGCTTTATCTGCTATAGCAGAGAGGGAAATGTCTGAGCCACATGACGCTTATATCCTGGATCGGACTGTCGCTCCTAGGCCCTCACCACCATCCTCTGCTTGCTTCAGGGTTTTTGTTTGTCACTCTGTTTTGTAGCTAAATTAAAACATTTGATGCAGTCATCCTGTCAGAAATGTGCGTTTAACAACCACACATCAGGTTAGTTTAATCCAAACTTTATCCAATTGAACCAAACATGATCTGTTGGCTAAAAAACTGGATAAATGCCTTTTTGTTTCCTGCTCTTTTGAAATTCTTACCATTATAGTGTGTTGCAGACGGTGAATGGCAATAAGGCCATTATTAGAGTTTCTAGCGACATGATTGACTTTGTTTCGAGTGATGTGATTACCTCTTTTAACTTAAAAGAAACAATGATTTGATATTCATCATAACATGTTTGGCCATATTGCCCAGCCCTACTCCAGTACAGTGGTTAAAAAAAACAAAAAACATGCCATTTTGCTTATGTAATCACCAAATATGTGTTATTGCCATTGTAAATCCCTGTTTGGCTATTTAGTACATCATGCATGGTATGAGAGCTTCCATCTATTGTTTGGGTTAAAAATAGTAATTGGCTTGAGTTATGTTCTCATGAGTTTTAAGTCTAGTTTTTGGGTTGTACCTCTCATTACTGAATATACATTTCTTGGATTTAATTGCTCTTAAGCCATTATTGTTACTATTCCCAGTATAATGGTGGAAAAGCTGTGGGCAGTGAGGGAATTTTTTATTTTTTGTATCAGGAAAGCCATCGTGCTTTAAATAGGGCTGCAGCAGCAGGACTCTTTCCACAGTAAGTGACATCATTTCTCCGGCCCTGCGGTGGTACTTGGATTCAGCACAGACTTGGGTGTGTCTCAGACACCCATCCACTATAGCATGGGTTTGCAAAGTCACCTAATGTGGATGGAGCACCTGGTTCTCCTGGTTCATAGGGTCCACAGGTCAAATCCACCTTCAGGCTGATTTTGAGAGGATGGAGGAGGATGCACAGTATAACTAAAGGTTATTTATGTCTGTGTGCATGGGAATTTCATTTGTCGTCACCCAGTCTGTTAGTTGTATAAGTAGGTTATGTAAAGGGCACACTTTTTAGTCTGTTTGATTCAGGGTTACCATTTTAAAGTAAGGAAATGCTGTGGAGAACTAAGCATCTGTTGGCATGTGTCTACTGTATAATGACGTCGCCACTAATAACTTTCCTTAATTACTGTGGGTGGTCCAATAGGAGCTAAATCTAATCTTGCTTCTATGTAGCACCAATGACACCCTAGCTTATTTTTTGGCGGAGTGATGGAGTGACAAACCAAGGCTGGTGAGTGTCTTTCTTCAGGCAGTTTGGATTGTTCTACACTGTGCTCATAATTTATTAATTGGCCATGTAAGAAGACTCAGTGTAAAATGTACATTTCAAAATGCATGCTAGTCTACAGCACTTGGCTGGAGTTTTTTTGTTTTTTGGGGGGGACTGGGACTTCCCAGTCTCACCCAACTGGAGGTAAATGCGGGTAAAAATATATTGCGTGTTGTGTAATCACATCCAAAAACGTCTCATTTCCTGTCATTTGTTTCTAGTAATGTTTGTACATGAGGTTTGTTCTGGTCTCTTTTTAAATACACTTTGTTTATCAAAGTACTTCCCAATCCTCAAATCAAAAAAAATAATTTGCAAGCTTCTTTTTTTTTCTCCCCAAAATATTTTGATGGACATGCAGTGAAGTCTCCCTGGTTCTCTGCTCAGCCTGCGTCACTAACATGTTATTTCATTTTTCCTGTATAATGAATCCGTTTTAAACCTTTTGTGTGTGTGTGTGTTTGTGTGGATATAATTGTGCAGGTGGGATTTCGGATTATACTGTAATTGTCCTGTTTCAAAACATGCTCACTCCTCCAGCATGGACACTGTTCTCTAACAGGACCAGACTAAGACTAATCTCATTACTCTGTTGTTTATCTTTGTCTTTTCAGACGGGACGCATTGACAAATCCTACCCCACAGTATGCGGTCACACAGGCCCGGTGCTAGACATTGACTGGTGCCCCCACAATGATCAGGTTATTGCCAGCGGCTCGGAGGACTGCACAGTGATGGTAAGGCTTGCCTCCCCCTTTACACCTGAACTCTTTCATTTAGGGGGGGGAAACAGCACACATTCTTGAGCTAATAAGTGACAAGATACTACACGCTTTTTTTGCGAAAGGCCAGCCTGTTGTAAGTCAGGGATGGGTGCAGACATCACCCTCTGGATCAGATTAGGCTCAAATATGTGTTGTAGAAATCAGAGCTGGGGAATGATTTAGCTGTTTATTGAGCTGAGGTCACTGACTTTTTTTGAGACTGTAGTTGTGCTTTCCTCCATATGTCCTTATTTGGACCGTGAAAAGGCTGAGATTAGTGTTCTGCCTGTTTGCTGCTACCACTTCCTCACCTGAAAGTCCTTACTTCCTTTTAAACCCACTTTGTATCACTGCCATATTTATATCATGTTTGCAGAAGTAAAAGTCAGGAGCCATCAGTGGTTTTCATCTCTTCATAGCATTTGACCTTTTTAAAGAAAAGGTTCATAGCCTCAAAATTTGGCTTAGCGTGACATTGAGCAGAAAGTGTTTAGCAATAGATTTTGCGGGTGACAACTGTTGCCAGAGACGGTAATACAGGCAATCTTTTTATAACCTGAAGAGAAAACTAAGGTTTTTCCTCAGAATGCCCTTTGACACAAGTATCTTCATCAGTGGTATAAAAAACACACACACACACTTCAAACATCTGCAGCTAAGGTACTGATTTATTGGACATTATAATAACTGCATCTTCAGAATGTAAAGCCCATCTAATTTTTGGAAAAAAATTGCTTTTTGGCAATGTAAAAACAGTATGTTGTGACCCACCAGTATTTTATCTAAACCAAAATCCTGTTGTACAGGAGAAGGTGAAGAAAACACAACACACACTGTCAGCTGTCTTGTGTGATAAGCTCCTAACATCCATGTAGGAATGAAATCTGGGTATATAAATAGTTGATAATAACTTTAACCAACCAATGAATACTTAACACCCCAAAGTCTTGTACTGCATTTAAACATTTTATTGAAAATGCCACTGCATGTGCCAATTGCTGAGTTAACTAATTTATTATCAGATTTCCTGTTGTGTGTGTGTGTGTGTGGTTAAGCAAATCAGACCATGGACCAGTAATGTACTATTTATTGTGACAATAACAAACCTTACTGTATTTGACTAAATTTGATTGTGTATCCCATCTGTCACTAAATCATATGCTGTTGTTAGCAACTGAACTCTTGGCCACTGCTGCCCCCCTCTGGTTCCTTTTGGTAACTACCATTTATTGGTCCTTGTGCAGTAAAAACAGTAAGATTGTGTTTGATTCATAATAAAATCTTTGAGCGTTTGTGATTTTTGTCAAATACAAGGGTAACAAAGTCTCTAGCAGGCGTCGCTGCCTGTTCTGTTCCTGACCTCTGTCCTTGTTCATGTCCTCCAAAGGTGTGGCAGATTCCTGAGAATGGCCTTGTCACTCCCATGTCTGAGCCAGTAGTGGTACTGGAGGGCCACTCCAAGCGCGTTGGCATCATCACATGGCACCCAACAGCACGCAATGTCCTTCTTAGTGCAGGCAAGAGCTCTGTGTGTGTGTGTGTGTTCGTGTCCTTAAATCTACTAAATAATGCAGCTGTCCTCAGAGTTTGCCTGAGGACAGCTGGACACAAATCTTCCAGCTATGACGTATAATCATTTTGGCAGCTGCATCAAAGACAATATATTTGACTTTTGACTTGGGTGTAGTGTGTGTGTGACTGCTGTCCTGCTCACTTTTACTTCACTCTTGCATCAGGCTGTGACAACCAGGTCATCATCTGGAACGTGGGCACAGGAGAGGCTATGATCAACCTGGAGGACATGCACCCTGATGTCATTTACAACGTGTGCTGGAACCGCAGTGGTAGCCTTATCTGCACCTCCTGCAAGGACAAGTCCATCCGCGTCATCGACCCCCGCAAGGAGACGGTTATTGCTGTAAGCAGAGATTTCACACTGAATTATCACTGAATGTCGCTTCATTGCTGGTATAATGGTCTCTGAACCCCTTTTTTATTTTTTTAATAGAAGTAAACAACTTGTGAAAACAATGTTTAAAAGTAGAGCTTACACTCTTATTGACAGACATGGAAACAAGAAGGGTTGTATATAAAGACATCATCACAGGAATTACAATAAGATACAAAGTGGCTGTTCAGGAAATGGTGACAAGTGTTGTTGACCTGTAAACTCTACTTCACAGGAGAAGGAGAAGGCACATGAGGGCGCTCGACCCATGAGGGCCATTTTCCTTGCTGATGGCAACATCCTCACTACAGGTTTCAGTCGCATGAGTGAGAGACAGCTGGCCCTCTGGAACACAGTAAGCTGCTTCATGTGTGCTGACTGCACTACATCAGTTCAGATTTAGATTTGCCTTAAGAGCTAGTAATACTGGATTTCCACCAGTCTTAAATTGTTCAAAGAGCAAGCTTTTCATTTAAGTCAACGGTATGAATGAAACATTCACAACTTTATTACAGTGTAATCTGCTATACTACTCTGCAATTAAAAGTACAGCCATCTAGGCTACAACCGCATCTTCCTTTATTTTATTTTTTTTAAAGGCCATTATCTTTTCCTTGGCCCTACATTTTGGTATTTGAAGTCTCCAACAGAACTCAGATTTATCATTGTTTTCTTTCTTTTTTTCAGCAAAACATGGAGGAGCCCATGACCGTTAATGAGATGGACACCAGCAATGGAGTGCTCTTGCCCTTCTATGACCCAGACACCAGCGTTGTTTACCTCTGTGGGAAGGTACGTAAAAGATTTTTTTTAGAACTGCACAAAGTTTGACGTATAAATTTCATTTACACTTGGCTGAATACAGAAATGTAACTCTTCTTTATTTCTTGACAGGGTGACAGCAGCATTCGTTACTTTGAAATCACAGATGAGGCTCCATACGTTCACTTCCTCAGCACCTTTGCCACCAAGGAGCCCCAGAGGGGCATGGGCTACATGCCCAAGAGGGGTCTTGATGTCAATAAGTGCGAAATTGCGAGGTAAGCTAGACTAAGATCGATGGCTGATCATCATCTTTGACACCAGAATTGGTTTTGATTTTAGTTGACCAGATCTAATGTGCAGTTCCTAGTTTCAACACCAGGAGGCAGAATTTTAATCATGACATAATCACTAATCTGTCTCAATCCAGTAAGCTGTTCTAAAACACTGTCTTTTGATTGATAATGCATTGAATTGTGGGTAATTGGTTTGAATTTGTATGTTGCCAGGTTCTATAAACTGCATGAAAGGAAGTGTGAGCCCATTGTGATGACTGTACCTAGAAAGGTGAGTCCTCATCCTAAAGTGGGCACTTTGCACAGTTACTAGACCTCTAATCTGCTTGTTGAATCACAGGCACTTCTCTTATAATGTGCTAGTGTGGAGTTTTCCTCACAGCTTGTCACTCTTTCCTTCCCCTCAGTCCGACCTGTTCCAGGACGATTTGTACCCAGACACAGCTGGACCCGACCCTGTCCTGGAGGCTGAGGAGTGGTTTGAGGGAAAGAATGGAGACCCCATCCTCATCTCCCTCAAGAACGGCTACGTCCCAGGCAAGAACCGTGAAATCAACGTGGTCAAAAAGAACCTTTTGGACAACAAGGGGACCAAGAACTCGGAGAACTCGAGCCCTGCCAACAAGTCTGCCTCCCCAACTCAATCGGTTGTGAGTATTTGATTTTTCTGATAAATGTGGGCTAGAATTACATTTACCATTTACCACTCTGTAGAGCTGGGCACTATGGGACAACAGATCTTCTGTTCATATGGATCACACCATCCATTAAGAAAATTGATGAGGAAATTCAATGTGGCTACAACCAAAACATTTTCTCCTTCTTCTTCTTGTCATCTGCCCACTAATGAGAATGCCCATTACAATTTCCCCAAAGACCACGTCTTGATATAGTTTGTCCAAAACTCAAAAGGTATATTAGACAAAATTGGACAATAAACAGTTACTAATATATATTTCCACAGCCATAACACTATGTAGACATGATCTGACGTCTGTCCTCCTGACTCCCACCCCCACCTCAGTCATCAGTGCCCCCGCTACTGGCTTTATTTCTCTGTAGCCGCCTCTCTGGGGATCCCAGTGTTAAGCAGACAACTTGTATGTGTTCGAAGCAGGACAGATTGCTGTCTGTCTTCATGAGGTGGTTTGTAGATGTTGTTCAACCCACTCTGACCCACAAACTGAAAGGTCTGCTGTTGCTGTTGGGCGTCCTGCCGCACCTCACCCACAACACAGCCACCCGCCTGGGACCCAGCCCATGTCTCTCTCTGCAGTTCTGCTCTGTAATCACAGCCCACTGGGCTCCAGAGCAGGCGAAACTTGTTAACCCCCAGAGTACCAGGCCCCTGCATATACAGTCCAAGACCGTACGTAGCAGCTTGGAGACAGGAAATGTCCAGTGCACTGTTGTGACATACCTTAGGTTTGACATTGGTTCATATGACTGTAGTTGTGCGTCTTGTTTCACAGCTGTGTGGTTGAAACAGTATTGTGATAGAAATGGACTACAAACATACCAAAAAGTCACACTAGTCTCTTGTGTCTCCCACAGAAATCTGGAGCCAAGCTGGAGGAGATCTTGAAAGAAATCAAATCCCTGAAGGACCTGGTCAGCAGTCAGGAGAAGAGAATCATCAAACTTGAAGAGCAAATGTCCAAAATTGCCATTTAGGGACCTTTTACCCAACCCGCTACAATTCAGGACGTTCCATTGGCTAGGGGGGTGGGCAGGACCAGTCACTGCCTATCTCAATGACAGTGTTTCGTCTGAGGCCTGCCTAGCAATGTTCCCTAGCTACATTCCAGATGAACTTTTTCTTAGCCAACCCTCGACCCTCACTTTAACACAGGTGGAATAAGGACATGCGGCAAATTTAGCAGAAAATACTCTTACTGCTTTTTGGTTACAAAGGACTCTATTCCTTTTATTGTGTGGCAGTGTTTTTTTTATTTTGTCTACTTGCATAAAAAAATAAAGGTCTTATTCCTTTGCATTTTAGAAATATGACCAAGAAAAATCCAGTGTCGCTAGTCCCCATTTACCATTGCACACCCAAATATTTTTTTAAGTAGCTAACAGTGTTTCATGTTACCATACCCCAAAATTATAATGTTGCCAAATTTGAAATTTTGTTTACACCTCCTTAAAAGTATTTCTTTCTCTCTCTTTGCGGGAAGGTTCAGTACAGAAGTGCAGTACACTGGTGATGTAAAAAGAAGTGACTATGAAATTTAAGTAATTTAAATAAATTCGATAGTTATGCGAGGAAGATGGCACACTCTGTGTTTAGGAGGAAATCAAATCTAATTAAAGACACACTTAGCTGCCACAGTCTACACCAAGCACACAGACATTACATAAATGACAAGTCTTACTGTCTGTGTTGAAGCTACACCAATTAACGCCTGCTTTCTGCCATTTCTTCTCATTCCTGCTGCTTCCCGTCATTCTGACTGTGGACAATAGTCCTTGTAGACATGCATTCCTTTCTATCTTGCTTCATTAACATGTACTGTGACAAACATATTCCACAAATCTCATTGGCAGTTCTTGATGTGGGGGGGACAAAACATTCTATAAAGGTTCCTCCTTCTGTAAACACTCTACTGTAGTGACTCGGTTAAACTGGTTGGTTGTTATTGTGACATTTCCATGCTGCCAATGAAAAGACAAACTTTGTGGATTTTTAACCTCCGCTCTGCTTTTGCGAGAGAGGTTCAGTCACCAACCTCAGTGGTGGGTATCCACAGGTGTTGCTCAACACACAAGTTCAGTCAAGTGTAGTAGGATTATTTTTTGTCCTGGATGCTTTGCATTGTATGCCATCTCGCATCAGTATTTTCTGTACAAACAAAACAGGAATAGAAATGAAATGACACCAAGTAATCACACATCTGGTGATAAAACTGGAGATTGCTACAGAAACTGTTCATGATAGACCTCAAAGGCCTAGATTGTGTGTGTGAACATGTGCCTCATGTCTTTGGTCTTTTGTGTACCTGTCACTATGGATGTTCCTGCTTTGTTTCTTATTGGGGGTGGGTGGGTTATGAACTACTCACAGTAGAACGTCCAAGACTTGCCTCTAACTTGGACGAATTGAGTAGTTGGGTTATTGCTTCACTTTTAATTTTAGCCTGTTTCTTGTTCCAGCTGTGCTTATATCCCTCTTAGCACTTCCACTTGTTTTTTTTTTTTATGGTTATTTCTCAGATACCCCGATGCCTCTGTGTAGTTAGGATGAAATCCAGGAACCATTGAATTGTCCAATCTGAGCTGTTTTAATCAGACCGCTATGATAAAAGCTCTTCCTGATGTTTTAGATTAGTTTCCCAGTGGGAAGCTGAGACGGGTAATGGTTGTCTCTGTTGTTTGCCTTCAATATTTGTTACCATTGTAAAGACCTGAAAGTGCCATAGCAGTGACCATGGACGTGTTTGTAGGGGACTGTTTTGTGAGTAGATTTGTTTAGTAAATGAAAGAGTTGATAGGTGCCCGGATTTAAAACCACTTTGAGGTGCTATACTTAGTGCAAATGCTATGTTCAAAGGATCCTGTTCCTAAAGTGCTCATGAAGTCCTGCCGATCCATCCCACAAATGCACCAGGCAGCGTTACAGCTCGTGGGGGTTCCTTAGAAGCATTATGTCCCTGACATTTTGACACTTTCCACCTCGGTACGGGTATTCAAAACATCTTCAAAAATGATGTCAAACCGAGAAGCTGAAGGCGCGTCCTTTTTTGAGTCATTGTGGCTTCAAGATGCATTTTGAACAGTGAGTTGTAGAATATTAGTGAGGAAATCTGCAGGGTGCTACAGAAATGTGGGTCTGACACATATTATACTGCCCTATCTTGTATATCAGACTGCCACTCTGTGGATTCTTTATAGCACTGTTCTGGCACGAGAGCTAAGTTTTTGAGGAGTAGTAGTGAATAGCAATCCAAAGGGACACTAGGTGGGAGAAATGTGCAGTTGAAAGATAATGTATGTTTGTAATTAAGGTCTAGGAAAATGAGTGAAAGCTGTGTAAATAACATGACCATATTTTCAG
The DNA here is from genome assembly GCA_036024295.1 of Nannoperca obscura. NCBI lineage: Eukaryota > Metazoa > Chordata > Actinopteri > Centrarchiformes > Percichthyidae > Nannoperca > Nannoperca obscura. The sequence continues at coordinate 12,010 of JAVQJL010103417.1, forward strand.
TTTTTTTTTTTTTTAATTTTATTTCATTTTTGTGGTTGTGCTAAAGAGGATATTTGTATGGGAGGTGGGTTTTAAAGGTTTTCCCTTGTCTGTGTTCCCTGCACCTTGCCATAATGCATCATGAGAAAAGCAGAACCTCTGTTGGATGTCGTATGAATATCAAGAAAATCAGACGAAAACGAACCAGGATGAAACCTTATGTGGAGGTCTGCTCAGCATTTTTGTTCATTATCCTTGCTTCAAGTATCAAACATTGATTATAAGAAAAATTAATAAAGAATTTTTAAAATGGGCTCATTGTACCGTTTTGAAATGTACTGATTTGTTGGTGTATTTTTTGCATTCAGTCATAACCATATCACAACAGTTTCAACAGAAACGTTTGAGTACAATAAATCTGAATCTGCATCAGTTTAGAGGACATTACAGGAAAAACTATTTAAAGGATGAGTCTGGCATTATTTTATTTATTTTGGTCAACAAACCCCATTGCAAGACCAACACGAATGTGTTTTACAACTTACTCAACCTGTTCAAGGTGTTCCTCTGAAGACATAAATCTTTAAAAATGGGTCACAAATATATAGTTTCATTTTCGATAAAGGCTCAGTAATTTGCCTTAATAGCTGTGCACCGTAGTTTTAACTCAAACAGGGGGAAAAAATGGGGTATATTTGGACTTTTTCCAGCTGCAGATTCATTTACATGTCATGCCCTAGTGAGTATTTACGGCAGCAGGACACTATAAAGAAGGAATTAATTAGCCAGTGCAACAGTGTCGCTCATTTGTCTTTTAATGTTTTTTAGGACAACTATGGAGATCTAATAAGAAATGAGCGATATTGCCCGGAAATACTTGTTTGTATGATCAATTCAAGTGTTTTCATGGGATTTTATGATAAAATATTGAATATATTTCATTACAAATGTTCTGAAAACTAAACATGTATTCTTTGTTTTAAATATTGCCGTCCTCTTGTGTAGACTGAACCTGACATTTTTTCTATAGTTTTCAGTACACTAACAATGAATAGTATAGATGTGAGCAGATATTTTAATTTGAACATTGTTTTGCCTTTGCATTTAGTTAAAGTACTGTTGTTCAGTACTTTATAACGCTTGACTTTCTGTTTCTGTTACAGCATCAATTAGAAACAGAACTATTGCCAAGTCAGTTATTTAACACACTGATGGTATTTATGACAATGTAGACATAGTACATTTGTTGCAATAGTATGAAGAATCCCTCACTCTAGTTTTCCTGTGTGTCCTGAATGTGGACAATTGCTACCTTGTTCACACTTTAATTCTCAGCTATAATATCAACATCTCTCACCAGATGTCAAAATAACTGAATGAAATAAGAAAGGAGGCATGACCAGCCCTTAAATAGATGCATATTTAGAGACGTATCCAGAGATAAGTGCCCCTAAAACCATGAAGTTTATATGTTCGCTCTGTACATGTGTTTCGGGATGAAAAGGGTGCTTTCTCTCTGCGCTGGTCTTGTATGCCCTGTAGAGACAGGCTGTAATCAACGGGGACTTAATTAGAGACTCAGTGGGAGGCAGAGGAGTCTTGGGACTCGCCCCACCAAGAACAGAAATACACATTTCCCTAAAACATGGGACTGATGTACTAGCTGCAATTTCTTTGCAGTGAGTTTTAAAGCAGAACATATTTAAACGTTATGTCTGTCAGTTCAACGAGTCCAACTTTTAATGAAGGAACACACATTGTGGTACAATACACTTTCATACAAAGTGAAGACCCCCTCTAAAGACAGTTAAGCATTACTCCATTATGTACGAGAAAATGTCATTATGTACAAAATCACTCCTACATGGCTGTTCGCTCTATAATAATTCAGAAAAAATGTTTAATCCCAAATGGATGCCCTGTAAGTGCAGCAGGATGAAGACTGAGGTTGAGAAAGAGGGAGGAGAAGCTGAAAAGAGAGGGATGGACATCATTTTGCAATGAGTGGACTTTTTAGAGCTCAGTAAAAAAAACATTCAGTACAATTTCGCAGGGAGGGCGAATGCTTGGAAACACTCTTTCACTCTTACCTTCCTCTCGTTACTCTGTTTCCCCTTTATTTCTATCTCCGTCTTCTGTGCTTCAGAATATAAACCCAGGATAACACATTCTGTAAGTATATATTTATTTTTGCTGTGAATGTATCAAGAATATAGTAAAGCCAAAGATTTTAGTTATTTCAGAGCAGTCTGTGAATCCAAACTGACAACATGTTGAGTAAAGGTTCAATTTTTATGATGCATTTGGTTCATATTGTTATTTAAGGTTTTCATGTAGTGGGGGAATGTAACTAAGTACATTTTTCATGCACTATACTTACATGCAATTTAAAAATACTTGTACTTCACTTGAGTATTTCCATAAAATTCAAAAAACATGATCAGTTTCTAAAATTATATGCATTGTTAGATATGTATATATTAGATAATTTAATACTCACAAGGGCCATTTTTCTGCATAATGCATTTACTTTTGATACATTTAGCAAGTAATACATTTGTATTTTTACTTCATAAAGATTAATGCAGTGATTTTACATTGTTGGACTGCTACTTTTACTCAACTAAAAGATGAATGCTTTCTTCACCCTTTCTAACATCAAAGTTTTTCCTTAATTCTATTGAAATTGATGATCAATGATGTAATTGATGTTTATCCTGTGTAACTGATCTCCAGTCTTTCTTTAACTGTCAATGCCAAAACCTGTTGCCACTGATAATGTTTTACGTAATAACATGTTTTGAAATGGTCTAACCTTGTTGCAAATTTGTGTTGCTGACCTTCACTATGGCCAATATTCCACATTTCTAAAACTAAACACCTATGTCCTAAATGATGGCCAAAACACCTAGGACATTTCTGTTTGATGTAGAGATGCAGCCATAAAAACATGGTGTTTGATTATCTCCCACAGAGTAAGCTTTACTGAACAAGCACATATCTGCTAATATCATACAGTGTGTTAAAAGCTTTTTGTATTTATAATTAACAATCTATTTAAAGAAACTCAAGGGAAAATTCTGAAAAAGATTTGAAGATTGAGACATTAAGTACTTAAATTTCACAAAGGTGATTAATTGCATATCTGGTGTCTGATGGCCTTCAGTTGAAGGTAATGTGAATCCTCCAGTGACATACAGGAAATGTTATTATGGCTGTAATTATGAGGGTTCAGGGGGCAGTGCTATCATATAGAGACACATTTAAGGAGGAAGACCCAGCCTACCATGCGGTCCAGCAGACTACATACTGTGTGTTCGACCACACAGGGAGGGGGATTTCACACTGTACAGCGAAAATCAGAGCAGCAGCAGATTCACTATTGTATGATGCTGACTAGAAGCTTCTCTTTACTGCTTAGCACGGTGTAATTACAAACTGTGTTAAGAGTTAAACAGGTTTTAAACGGTAACAGGCTGAGCCCTGCACCACTGGTTGCAGTTATTTCTTTGTTAAAACTTGACTTCACGTTGAGAAGGATGGAGAGCGAAGAATGGAAGAAAAGTAATATTGGGTGGGGAAGTTTATTCTGTCACTTGTTCTGTCAGTAAATGTAGGTTTTGCTGGAAACAGAAATATCTTCATCAGGTCTGTGCTGCAGTGGGCTGGTATACAGCAGCTGCTGCCCAGTGTAAATATAGAGGCCACAGCCACAGGTCTCCCACGCCTCTGTGCTCTCTGGAATATAGCTTCCTCCTGGCTTTGGTGTGGTGGATGGGTGGCCTCCCTCTACTTTACAAATTATAAGGCCTTCAGCGCCAAACTCGCCGTCTCCACCCCAAATAAGTAATGGCTACTCTGCTGCCTGCTAAAATAGATCTAGTGCAATATGAGAAACGGCAGAAAACCTAGAAAAACCTGAGTCAAGATGAATACTGGAGATACATTTCAGATGGAAACAGCACTTAAAGACATTGTTTTATGTTCTTAGTATGTGTCTGTTGCATGAAAGACTGCTTGACACTAGTTTGTAGTGGTTCCCAAATGAAATCATTGGATGCTTTTTAAAGTTTATTATTTCTAACCTTTGTGTTTTACAATCATGACCTCACAGTATGTGACACAATTTAAAGAAATAGCTTGACATTGTGGAAAATACGCTTATTTGTTAAATGCTGAGAGAGTTAGATGAAAAGGTTGATACCAGTCAGTCAAACCAAAATAACAAACTATTGCTTTAAGGGGTGTCATGCCTCTGTGTTAGTGGATCACTAAAAGCCACTTATACACTTATAACCATTGTTGTTGTTGCAGGACTCAGAAGAGAAGATGAAGTCCCGCTGGGTTTTTCTCGTCACCTGTGTGACACTGCTCTCACTGTGGTGTAGTGTGTGTCACGCCACTCCTCTGTTCTACAACATCTCCATGGACGGCAGTGGTGATGAAGCGGAGCTGGAACTCCTTTTTCCAACCTCTTTCTCCACTCGAGCGCCTGTTCTCATCACCGCTGCTACTGGAGCTCCCAGCCTCACCAACACCATCACCACCACCATGATCCGCCTGAAGGACTTCGTGCTGACCAGAGTAGTGGACTTCCTGCAGGAGAATCTGCTCATCATCATCGTCGTAACATCTCTTCTCATCGTCATGGTCTTCATCATCTGCTGTGCCTCTGCCATGAGTCATAAGCGCAAGCTGGAGGCCTACAAACCTCCTCCTAATCCCCCCAGAAAATATGCAGCTGATAAAACAGACGGACGCAAGAATTCAAGTGAGCTCGTGGAGAGGTCATACGCTGTCGACCATGTCAAGAGGGTCCAGACTCAGAGCATGGCCTCCCCCAAGAACCTGCGCACACCCTCCAAGGCTTTGGTGGGAGAGAAGGGGAGAGATGTCAGGTCGTCGCCTCGCCAGGAGGTCAGAAAGGTCAGGGAGGCAGAGGAGGTGGAAAGGCGGAGAGAGGAGCCCAAGCACAAAGAGCAGCCAAAGCACAAGGAGGCGGTGCAGCAGAGCCCCAGCACCAGTCAGCCAGCCTGCACCTGCCATCTGAAAAAGGCCCACCACTAGGGCACGTTCAAGGCTGATTGAAGGCATAAGAGGTGAAAAGTGGCAACCATGACATAAAAGCAAGATCAGACAGGTTGGTTATACCACTCACATATAAAACAAAAAAATAAATGCATTGTGATTCAAATCAGAAATACTTTTTTTTTTCTGCCAGCGAGAAATTGATTTGAGCCTCATGCCCTTATATGAAAAAACATCCATTGTTTAAATACTTAAATCTAAACGTTCATGAAAATATGAACTATCACTTGATGTATTATCTAAAGGAAAGTAAAGGAAAAACAGCAGGATAGAAGATATGTGAATAAGAAATCCGCATAAATCATATCTATAAATGTTACACCTCAGAGTTTTTGATTTATACAAAGATTAAAAAGCGAAACTTGACACCAGGGGATGTGGAAAAACGTGTGGCTGATGTCTTTAAATGCCACGTGCCAACAGCCTCTCAGTTTAAAGTGGCTCAGTTTGTCCTCGAGTACTGCAAAGACCTTAGTCTTGCAGTGGTGAACCTGTGTGTTTTATCAGAGTCTCAACAGCCTAATATCATATTACTGTGCATCACTTGAAAAGGTGAAATCTAAGGTTTTTCTTATGGAGAAAGTTTTTTTTTGAGGAGAAAGACAAGAAAAAGAATAAGTAGCATGACATTTTCCTAGTTTTCCAAATAGAAATGGGTCAGAAATCGCCAGTATTTGTGTGTTTTTTATACAGAGATTGTTATTACTCCATATGCCTGCCAAGACAGAGGAACCTCCTCAGTATGTCCTGCTGTACATCGTAGCATCTTTTTAGCAGCTAAGAGCATTGACTGAACCAGTCTGTCACTTTGCTGCTGTAAATAAAGCAAAGTGAGATGCCAGAAAACTTGATTTGATAAGTAACAAAATGTTCTCTTTATATTTACATTCATATTTACTTTTTCTTTCATTGTTTTCATAATATTATTTTATGTCATAACATATTGTACTTTACTTTAACAAACCTAATTCACAAAGCTTTACACCAAAAGCCCAATTAGCTGTGTTATTTGTGGGAAGTAAAAACACATCTACTATTTATCTGTCTACATATTTATTTGGTTGATAAATTTGACCTGCCAACAACTGTCAAACATTTCAAGCAGGCTTTTTTGTATAAAACTTTGTGAATCAGAATTTAGGTTTAAAAAAAAAAAGAAATAATACTTTAAAATAATAAATTATGGGTTTTGTTTTTAATGTAATCATTTGTAATGAGTCAAAAACTTATGTTCAGGGATAGATACTTTGCCTGTTTTGTGGGTGTAATAGGTTTAAAAAGCTGCAAAGTGTAAATTTGCCATATTTACCTGATTTTATTTGATAAATTCAGATTACACTGCAGAATATGTGTAAAAGCTCACCAAGTCACTGTCTCATTACTCAAGTGAACGACTCTGAGCATCTAAACCAAATGTGTGATGTTCAGTTCATACAATTTATGGGCCAGACGTTTCTCATGTTTAAGTACTCTTTTCCGTTGAACCTCAGATTGTTTTCCTCAGTTGTTGACAGTTTTATTGTTTACAAAATGACAGTTTTGTTTTGCTTATGTTTAATAAAATTGTTGATAATTGTGTTTCTGTCATTATTGAAAAACCTTAACAGTGAAAATGGTGGTTTCAGGATGAAAGACAAATCCAGCCCTAAGGATACCTAAGATTAGAAATGGCAAAGAAGGTCTAAAAAAAGGGGATGCTTGCTACGTGCACATTATGTTCAACTCTGGAATCTGTAATTTTGAGCTGCGTCCACTCATGATTGGCCTTGGTGAGGCGGCTGGCACCATCACACCCAAGCACAGGACTGCAGAAGGTATCAGAGCTTGGGGATGACGAGAGCCCCCTCTGTCCTTCACTGGCTCTTGTACAAGATTGTTTAAATATTTCAACAGCAGTAAACCAGACACATACAGAGCTCCTTTGCTCCAAAACAAGAGCTCATGCATTGTCTATACCAGTCTTGGAGACACTGATTTGTTCCGGTGAAATTCAAACAAGTCAAATAACTTTTGTGTCCCATATTTTGAATGAGCAATGAAATACTGCCCCCATGTGAACAGAACAAGTATTCTTTATCATTTATGTTTTTCTTTTAACATACATCTACCACTTCCATCTTGATATGCATTCAGGCCACATGTGAAATCTATTGTTAAAATCCATTACAAATGTATGAAAATGTGATGAAATATTGCCAAAATGATATTGCCAAATCATTTTTGAGTACAAAAGTTTGATGTGAATCATAAGTGGGTCAACTTGCCAAAGATCAAACACCCAACATGACAGCACGGCAGCTCAAAAGCAGGTGTAACGCTGTGCTTGCTGAAACGTGAGCCCTGACAGAGCCTTGCACCAGGGTCAGATTCCCTGCTCTTTTGTCAATGAGGTGCTAAATAATTCGAGAAAATACTACCCCTTTACTTTCACTCTTCCCACCAGGTGACAGAAAGACACGCGGCCACAGGACCACCCAACCGAGCTCTCTGACCGAGGCCTGCTTGCTAGATTCACTGTCTGTTTGAGTTGTAGGAACCTCGACCTTTGGTAACCTCAGATCAAGGAATATTCTTCCTTTTTTTACACATGGCTTGCTGAACTTCTTGCGCTCTGTATTATGACTCTTCTCACTGTCTGCCACTGACAAACAATAGGACCTCTCAATCAATCTGAATGGTTAAGAGGATCCAGAATAGGTAATAGAGCACCTTAAGGCTGTCGTTAAACTTTGATGAGCATCTGCCTGGAATTCTCAATAGCAGCCACAGTGGTTATCTTTAGATCATGTAAGGACCATGTGGTGGCATGTCCGCCCATCTCCTCGCAGGAGCAGATAATACTGGAACAGAAAAATGGTACGTGCCTTTTTTTTCTTTCTAATTCTAATAAGTCACCCTTTCTAAAGGAGTTTAGAAGTTGTTAATAATGGCTTTGGTAATGTTTGATACATCATTTAATGATAAGAACTTTGTAAGGTTGTGAAAAATATGTAGCTAAAATAGCTGTTGAGTCACTAAAAGGCAAATCATTAATAAATGCTTGTTTCACACTTTCTAATAATTGTTCTCTAAAAAAGGGTCGCAGACATTTAATAAGCAGCAAAAGGTGGTAATTAATCTGCAATTATGAATGTTAATACACCAACAATAGATAGTTCTTATAATAATCAGTCAAGGCTGCGTGTTAAGAAGTTGAGAGTTGTATGTTTTGGTCCAGCAACTTTCTTTTAGAAGGTCAGAGGTCCATCAGAGAGGTCCACCCGATGTTGGAGGAGGACAAACACCAGCCAGAGGGTTTTCCACAACCTCTTTTTAATGTCTCATATCTGATCCATAAACCACAGTTAAATTATTTATTAACCACTAATAAAGCAATTAATTAAAACAAGGATTAAAATAGGATGCATGATTATAAAGTGGTATTCCCTTTTTGAGAATGTCTGATACCGTTTGCTCTGGATGTATCTGATGTGGATGCCTTTCCTCCATTATTCCTCGCAGTGAGTCATGCTTTGGTGCAGATGTGGTGTCCTCCTGGTTCTCCTGGTTTGTCCTCTAGCCTGCCTCATAATGTCTCCCTGTCCTTCCGGCTGCTGCTGTTCTCGCCCGGGATTTTTGGTTTTGTGCGAGTCCCAGGGTCTCAGGTCACTTCCTCACTCGGTCCCTCTCAGTACCTCGGCTCTTTCCGTGGCCAGAAACCAGCTCTGCAACGTGGATCACCTGCTGCGGCCCTTCTCTGGCCTGCAAGAGCTGAGCCTCAGTCACAACCTGCTGGCCCGTTTCCCTCGCGGCCTTCCTCCCAGCCTGGAGTCCCTGCTGCTGCAAGAAAACCGCATCGCTTATATAACCTCAGGCGCCCTGCGGCAACTGGGGAACCTCACTCGCCTGGATCTGGAGGACAACTGCATCCGTGCCATCCAACCTGGGGCACTTGAGGGTCTTAACAAGCTGCAGGTCCTGACACTGAAGGGGAACAAGCTTACAAGCCTCCCTCTGAATCTTCCTCCATCACTGACCCATTTAGACGTCTCAGCAAACTGCATCTCTGTCCTGGACCTGCCCTCGCTGTCCGCCCTGGTCAACCTGCAGGTCCTGAGGATCAACAGCAACTGCCTGCGTTCAGTCCCAGAAAGGGCCTTCGACAGCCTGCCACGTCTCAGGTCTGTGGACCTCAACAACAACCTGTGGGTGTGCGAATGTGATATTTTGTATCTTTACCGCTGGCTGCTGAGTGGTAGGCTGAAGATGGCCACAGACCTGGTGTGCACAGAGCCTGTCCATCTCGCTCACCGCCTGCTTCTGAACCTCTCTGTCGTGGCGATCTGTCCTCATGTCCTGAAGCCGAATGAGGGGGCGAACCAACTGGACGTCAACTCTGCACCGGAGATAAAGCTGGAGACGCTGACAGTGAAGCCGATGGGACCGAGCTTATTTGAGAACAAGAGGTATTTGGGAAACTTGGCAGAGCAAATATTGCAAGAAACCACTTCTGGATTTTTTTCCAAAGAGGGTCCAAAGACTCGTGTGTTACTTGAACACTACTCTTTAGAGACTCTTACCTATGAGGAGTGTTTGTCCTTAAATAAAACTCAGTCAGTCAGCCCATCCAATTTAAAAACCACTGCTTCTTTATCTGATAAGGAACAGAAATGCAGAGACAACATCACAGGTCGGCAGCCTCAGATGAATGCAACCTCTGCTGAAGGGACACGATCTTTGCTTTCCACAAACAGAGATGGACATTGGCCCACTCCCGACCCCCGACCATTCACACAAGACTCTGCTGTGGTCATCTCTCTGCTTGCTGTGTTATGTGTATTAGTAGTTCTCCTAATGCTAGCAGTGCTACTTGTACTGAAAAGGGTACTTCTGCAGCAACAGAGGGTGGCTCCGCTTGAAGTAGGATCTGGTGGATGACATCAGCACAGACGCACTGAAAGTGTTTTTTACTAATTGAATTCACAGTAAGCACACTGTCTCATACACTATTCTGTATTATGTTTTGTACGTGTACAGTGATTTTATAAAATCAAGCCAAAAAAAGCCTAAATGCCAAAAAAATATACAAAACAAAAATACATATCAACCTGTAGTTTCTTATTTATGACCCATCTTGTTTGTGTTCTGTGTAGATTACTGATTACTGTAGAAGTACTGCAGAGTAGCAACAATGTCTAGCTTCCTTTATTCATCATTAACTTCGGACTCCAAACCAAACTTTAAAACAAATAAACAACATTAACAACTGGCACTTGAACAATATGGGAATCTTAGCTTGAATTCAAGAGAGTGTTCCCTCAACCTTCTTACGTGGAGATTTTTAAAGAGTATAAAACTCCCAGAGGGGTTCAAGACTTGATATTATGGTAACCAATCTTCCAAACAGCACTGCAGTAAAACATTACCAGGCCCATAAAAGTTCATAACAATGTATTGACTGGTGGCTTGTACACGTTCCTAGTCCTTGTCCTGTTGTTTTAGTCTGTAGTCTGACAGCGCTGCTTTTATGGCATCTTCTGCAAGCACTGAAAGAAAAGTGAGTGAGCAGGTTTTAGAAACACTACGCATGAAATGAACCACATACAGTACCATTTAAAAGTTTGGACACACTTTCTCATTCACTTGAATGGAAAAGTGTGTCCAAACTTTTGACTGGTACTGTATATAGCAGCCAGGTGACTAGGAAAAACCTGAAGAAATTAGTTTAGAAACATCAAACTACACAGTTTAAAATGCACAAAAAACACCAAATGAATGTATATATTTTAGGATAATTGCGTTCATTCCTCCAGTACAGTTATAGAAATGTGTATATGTCAAGAAGCATTAAAGGTTTGTGGTGGCTTGTTGTGTACCAACTTACACAGACACTTTTCTTTCAGTTTTTCCTTTAATTTGTCGTCCATCTTTATGTTTATGTGAGAAAACACTGACTTTGTGTTTCCTTCTTGTATTGCTTTGAACTTACTAGAGCAATGAAGCTTGACTGGAGGAAGGCAGAGTTCTTTGGCAATGTCTGTGTTCTTGATCTTCAGAGCTTCATCAACCTACAGGATGACAGCAGACTTGTAAAGATCATCAACAACAACAAAAAAAAAATCTGGACTTTCTTAAAGCCATTGTTCTCTTTTCCGTTTAATCTGTGTGACACCAACTCACCGACTTCCCCTTCACCCACTCTGTTGCTAGAGAACTGGAGGCAATGGCTGATCCGCAGCCAAATGTCTTAAATCTTGCGTCAACAATCTTGCCATTTTCGTTCACCTGGATCTGGAAACAACACGGAGTCAAACACCTAGTTGTGCAATAAGTTGAAAGTTATGACAGCAGCAGTAATTAGTTTGTAGTTAATCCCTGCTATTGACCTCTAACTTACCTGAAGTTTCATAACATCACCACAGGCTGGTGCACCCACCAACCCAGTCCCCACATTCTTGTTGTTTTTGTCTAAAGAGCCCACGTTCCTTGGATTTTCATAGTGGTCCACCACCTTGAAGAAAGTCGAAGAAAAAATGATATATCATTGCTCCGATGTTTTGAGTCATGTGTTAAGAAGTTAGGACTGGGCCGGTGAAGTTAGATACATTTCCTGCCCACAGGTAGCCATGCTAACTGCCATTAGAACTCGGGTGAAACGGGTTTGTTACAATTATAAATTACTAGTTTAAAAAAACAACATTTAATTGGTTACCTTTTCGTGATATAAACACAGAGCATTCAGCTGCGGGCTAAATAACCTTCTGCTAAACAACAACAGCGAGGACGCAGAGCTTCGTAAGGAGACAATCGCCATGTTCAGATACCGACGATTAACGGAAATCAACGAGTGCGCACGAGTAAGGACGAGCACTTTTTGTTGACAAACAAGTGAAGAAGGAAGGTTTCACCGACGAAGGAGCCCCTTCTAGTGGCAAACAGTAGCAGCTACACGTTAGAGGATCCACCTCTCACGGTACTCCGGGCTTGTTAGCTTGTTTCCAGGCAGACAGCATTTCCAACATGGCAGCGTCAAGTAACGCAGAGCAAACGCAGTTGCAAGATATGGAGGAGGAAGATGCAGGGATGGAGGAGAGGGAGATGGAATCGGACGAAGAGGAGGAGGGCATGGGAGTAGAACATTCAGACGACGAAGAGGAAGATTCGTCGGAGGATGAGAAGGAAAATGAAGCCGAAATCCAGCGGTTGGAGGAGCAGGTAATTAGCCAACAACCGAGCCAAGCTTAGTTAACTAGCGTTAGCCGACGAGCTAATGAGAATGAATGGGTGGTAAACAAAGTCGGATACAATAAGTCAGCAGCTTTAAATTTGTGAGCTGCTCTGTTTTAATTGGGGCTAAAAATATACCTATGCCAGCTGCTGTTGTCCAAAATAATTAAACGAGCGCGTATGATACGTCATTCACATAGCTGTCGTGATTAGCTAGCTGTCCTGCTAATGTGTGATGCTAATGGCTCGTCTCGTGTCACACGCGCCTTTTTTTATTATCCTGTATAACATTACAGCTTCCTGTGTAGTATGTTTAGACAGAACGTGCGTGTGTAAATATAAAGTACACACGGTCCTAACTTTATTGAGTGTCGCGTGTAAGGGGTTAAATCAATTGGATTTATAACGTCTCATAATATCTTTAATAGTGGAAGCTGTTGCAGTGACACAATAAGAAGTCTGTGCTTCCACTGTAACAGCAGAGAGTAACCGCGCTTGTAACGTTTCCGCAGCATTAACTCACGATATGTCACACTCAGTTGCCAGTTTATTAGGTACACCTAGCTTAAACTAATACAACAGCCCTACAACAAAAGCTACCTTCATGAAGGTTATAATGTTAAGTGTTAACTTCACTTTATTATTTTGGAGGCTGAAGTTTATGTTGCTGATTAATGGTATTGCGTTGTTCTGTACGGATATGTTTCCTAATATTGAGTCCACCCTTACTAAAATGAACATTAGAAAAACCTATTTGTATAAAGCAAACGACAAGCTTCAAAATAACTTCATATATATATATATATATATATATATAGACTTTGTACAGATAGATCGGTGTGTGTGTGTGTGTGTGTGTGTGTGTATACACACACTGCAACACTACAATTTCCCCATGGGTCTATAAATGAAGTCTATCTTTCTATCGTACCAACTTTTTTGTCAGTCATTGTGTACGTTGTTCAACACAATGGAGTGATAATGTCATGATTTAATCTGTGTGACAGGAAATGAGATATGGCATTTTCTTTGGCAGTGGTACTAAATCAATGCTAAAAAAATACTGAAGAAACACAATTTAAATCTTTCTAATCTTTTTTTCAGTTGTCGATCAATGCTTTCGACTACAACTGCCATGTGGATCTCATCAAACTACTCAAGCAGGAGGGAGAGCTTTTCCGCCTGCGAAAGGCAAGGCAGAAGATGAGTGAACTGTTCCCACTCACTGAAGGTTGGTGTTTGTCTCTGTACGGTTTTTGAGTCCGAAGAATCAAGCTCTGCATTATTTGCAATTTAAACTACATTTTGTTGAATCCTGCAGAGATCTGGCTAGACTGGCTCAAGGATGAGATCCGTCTGACTGAGGAGGAGCCAAACCGGGAGAAAGTATATGAACTTTTTGAGAAAGCTGTAAAAGACTACATCTGTGAGTGCATCGCAGCATTGTTACGAGGCCTGTTGTAATAATTACGTTATCGACTTATCATGCAATATATGGACATGCCCTCTATCACTTTTGCGGGCCTGGTGTTTACATGTGTGTTTGTTTACGTAGAATGGGACCAACATTTTAGCCAATATGATGCCAGAATGAACAGCAGAGTTTTCCCTCCTGTATTGCACGCAGAGCCTAGTGTTCCGGGGTTCCCTAGGGATCTTGATATTGCCCATCGTTTTACACAGTCGGGCTGCCAATTCTGTCCTCTCGTCTGCTCTCTGTGTAGGCGGGGCTCGGGCAGATCCTGCACATACAGAGCGACAGGCTGCACCCACATTACCACATCTCCATACACAGATGAAGATAAGGTGTTAGGCTACTGTACTCGAGAATACATCATTCTAATCAGAAAGTTTGGAAGAATAAGCCCAAATTAACTTGGTTTCAAAGCCGCATTTCACTGCTCTGGTGTGGGAATTTTAAATGGCCTTAAAATGGCAATAATTTTATTTATCGCAATTATTTCGGGGACAATATATCGTCCAACAAAAGTAGTTATCGTGACTACGATGATACTGCCTTTTGAGTTGACGCATTCAGTCATCACACAATCTTAATATTTAATTCTGTGTCTTTATACCCAGGTCCAGATATCTGGCTTGAATATGCTCAGTATTCAATTGGTGGCATGGGCTCACCAGGTGGGATAGATAAGGTGAGATCCATCTTTGAGAGAGCAGTGACAGCTGTGGGGCTTCACATGACCAAGGGACATGCGGTGTGGGAGGCGTACAGAGAGTTTGAGAACGCCATTGTGTCCACTGTACAGGTTTGTGTTTCTATCACTAGTAGAGACCTGTCGCTGTTTGACTGCATAGAGAGAGAGAGAGAGAGAGAAAGAGAGAGAGATCCCTCGTTCCTTTGTTAATTATGTGTCATTTTTTGCATTTGTTTTGAATGATGCAATTTCCAAAACAGTATTAGACAACACAAGATAGACACTTGTTAGATTAAAAACATTTTACTGCAGCACAGCGGTTACGTCTTGTATGGTTGCATGCAAAATATGATATATCAATCTCTCTCTGTCTGTTTAATAGTGTATCAAAGCATGCTTTGAATGATGATCCACTCACTTAACTCAAAATAAATTCAAATGCTTTGATGTTTGTCTAAATGGGCCTTTGCAAAATTTTGACACCATTTTCTCTGCTGCGTTTCCTCTCAGCCTCCCCCTGGCAGGATTCCCAGCCGTGAGGAGCAGGAGCTGCTCAACACTCAGCTTGGGAGAATCCATACGCTGTTTCGCCGCCAGTTGGCCGTCCCCTTAATGGGTAAGCATGGTGCCTCTTCTGTCCAGACGGCTGCTGTAAAATGGGCAGGATTCCTGCTGTGAGGGCAGTATGTCATGGCCCACCTGAAAAACTGTGAAATACCCTGTTTAAAAAGATAAATCTGCCATGTGGGATAAGTTGAGTTTGGCACGGTTGTGATGTGCCATATAGGTTTAGAAACGCCGTGACCATGCATTCAGTGTATTTCAGGAGTGGACAAGAGAGAGCCACATGGTCCACTATTGTAAGTTTCTGGCCCAGCTGAATGGAAACTAGAGACATTTCTGTTATGTTTAAAGCTCTTTATCTGAACTTCTCACTTGTCGAATTGCTCACTTAAGTATGGGACCGAGATTTTTCTCTATACATTAAAACATTTGCAAATGTACACATTACTGCAACACACTTAATGTGCCTTTAAACTTTGAAAAAATTGTGCTCTGTTGCTTTATAGACATGGAAGCCACCTATGCAGAGTATGAGGAGTGGTCTGAACATGGAGTGCCTGAGACGGCCATACATCAGTACAAAAAGGCTTTGCAGCAGATGGAGAAGTCCAGATCTTTTGAAGAGGCCCTGGTAACTGACTTGTATTGATTTTTATAATTTCTCTTGGCTGAAACAGTATCTGTTACAGTTGTCCTCCTTCCTGACTTTCTATAATGTGCATAGCTTTTGAAATGCATAACATCTGCATTCTGTTTTCCTGCTGCAGCTGGCAGCAGAACCTCCTAAGCTGGCAGAGTATCAGGCCTACATCGACTTTGAACTAAAGGAAGGCGACCCAGCAAGGATCCAGATAATCTTTGAGCGGACTCTGGCAGAGAACTGCCTGGTACCAGACATGTGGGCGAAGTGCACCACCTATTTTGTGAGTATTGGTCAGTGTTTGGCGTGGCGCTGTCCTTAAAAGGCTCCTAGTCCGACTGTAATGTTTGCTGTGTTGAGTTTGGACTTGTTTTACCTCCCTTAATCAGTGCCTAAAACTTGCCAACTCCATCGTCTGCCAGCAAGGCCGAAACAACTAATGATCACAGCGTCGCACTGAGCTCGTCTGGATAAATTACAGCCAGTGGTTTCTCCAACAGCTCCTCCTGAAATTGATTCATGTGTCTGTTTTTATAATTCATTTTGGTCATTTTAAACACTAAACTTGGACAATAACCAGCGATACATCAGGTTGATAATAATTTTTCTCACCTGAAAGTAATAAAATTTTTCTGATCCTGATTTTATTGTATTATTTGATTTCCTTTTTTTAAATTATTGTTGATTAAAGTGTCCAAAACTCTGTTATGTTAAATGTGATTTGTATTTGGTTTGGCTGTTCTGGTGTAAAAACAACCATATGATGTCTATTCATTTAATTTACATGTTCTGTTGGGATTTTAGTAATAAATCCTTTAACTTGTTTTATATTATTTTAACCATGTTGTTACTTGTTCTCTCTGGGCGCTACAGGATCGTCAGCTGAAGATCAAAGACTTGGTTCTTTCCACTCATGAACGTGCCGTCAGGAACTGCCCCTGGACCATGGGTCTGTGGAAGAGCTACCTGCAAGCTCTGGAGAGGCATGGAGCCGACCACCAGACTGTCTCAGGTTAACAGCTGGAGTTTTTAAATACTAGTGCTCTTAAGGGGAAAAATCCCAGACCCTTATTTTGCTTTACTGGAACGTGGGTGGCCTCATCATGTTGCTTCTTCTTCACAGATGTTTTTGAAAAGGCGCTGAATGCAGGTTTTATTCAAGCGACGGATTATGTGGAGATTTGGCAGGCGTACCTCGACTACCTGAGGAGACGCGTGGATTTCAGCAAAGGTGAGAGCAGGTGTGTGTGTGTGTGTGTGTGTGTGAACCAGAATTCCTCTTTGTGTTTGGAAATGATTGCGTTCACTCGTTCCTTTGTTAATGGTGTGTCATTTTTTTGCAGAATCAAGTAAAGAGTTAGAGGAGTTACGAGGGGCTTTCGCTCGGTCTCTAGACTACATGAAACAAGACGTTGAAGAAAGTAGGTGGACTTAAGTCCGACTGAGATTTGTCTCTTGATATTCCTGGTTTAGTTTTCATATCATTCATTGTCTTGTTTAATTGTAGGGTTTGGTGAAAGTGGAGATCCTTCTTGTATCATAATGCAGATCTGGGCAAGGATAGAGGTAAGCAGTTTTACTATGACGACCATTTTCAAAAGGTGGATTTCTGTCATGCTGTGTTTATCCCTGTATCTAATGTTTTTTGTTTTATTTTGACTTATTTTGGGAATTTTGCAATTTTTATCAGTTATTTGAAGGTAAAATGTTATTATTGTGTAACCTTAACGTGGAATGGAAAAATGCAACAGGCTTTTTAAACTTAACAACAGCTCACGTGTGTGCAACTACTCCATGATATACTTAGACCATCAATTTACCTTGAACCATAATGAAAACCTCTAAAGACCCGTTGAGATATATGTTAAAGGACCAGTTACTAAACTATGGAGGCACCTTACTTTCCCCAATGAGTTTTAGTTGAGTTATACTATTAAAATGTATGTATGTTAAAGGATTGATAAGGAATATAATATTTTTATATAAAAAAGTCGTGTAATATGGAAACAGTCTGCAGAAATGAACATTTCATCATTGTTTCAATTTTTTCTCCCTACAAGGCCCTCCACTGCAAGAACATACAAAAAGCCAGAGAACTGTGGGACAGTATCATGACAAAAGGGAATGCCAAATATGCTAACATGTGGCTGGAGTACTATAACCTTGAAAGGTCTGTCAATCCACGTCTGATGACTTTGTGACTAATCATTTAGCCAAAACCTGTATGTGACGTCCTTGATTGTTTACTTTATCCGTAGGTCGTATGGAGACCCTGTTCACTGTCGGAAAGCTCTCCACAGAGCAGTTCAGTGCACCTCAGACTACCCTGAGCACGTGAGTGAAGTCCTGCTCACCTTCGAGAGAGTGGAAGGTGAGTCCCAATATGAAAATCAAAGTGAACGTAAAAATGGAGAGGGTCTTCATGAATTACAGTAATTTGGGTCTTCGCCTACAGGTTCTCTGGAGGACTGGGATTTGGCAGTGCAGAAGACAGAGACCCGGCTGAACAGGATTAATGAGCAACGAGCAAGGGTAGGATCACATATTGGCGTTGTACCGGGCGGGTGTATCATTTAGCTGCTTTTGGCTAATGTCACCATGTTCTGCCCATCTGTTAGGTGGCTGAGAAAGAAGCCAACATGGCTCGCCAAGAGGAGGACAGAGCTGATCAGCGGCGGAAGGTCAAGACGGAGAAGAAGGCTCAGAAGAAGGGTCTCCAGAAGGGAACTCGAGCTGGGGAGAAGAGGAAAGCAGAATACAATTATCAGGCTGAGTGGACTGATGACGCAGGTAAATAAAGATAGCTTGTATGACAAATCTTTTTTATTTTTAAGGAAAAAAATCACACTCAAATTATGTGTTTCCTAATCTTTCTTCCCCTCTGTGACTGAACAAGCTCCTAAAAGGCACAAAGGAAATGGAAACCAAACCACAGAGGAGTACATGGAGACCGAGACAGGACTCTTCGGGAGGAACGCTCCCCCTGGCTATAAGCCTGCTCCACCTGGCACTAAAAAAGCCCAGGAGGGAGTTGCTGCTGCAGAGAGGCAGAACGACGACAAGCCAGAACTTCGCAACGATAACAGCAGCGTTTTCATCAGCAACCTGGCGTACACGCTGGAGGAGCCAGAGTCAAAGCTCAGGACACTGTTTGAGACCTGCGGTCCCATCAAACAGGTCCGCCCTATCTTCAGCAACAAAGGGAGCTTCAAGGGCTACGGCTATGTACAGTTTGAATCCCCAGTGTCTGTCTCTGAAGCCCTGAAGCTGGACAGACGGGAGGTGGAGGGCAGGCCAATGTTTGTGTCACCTTGTGTAGACAAAAACAAAAATCCTGACTTTAAGGTAAATATGGACACAAGTAAAACTATAAGTATCTACAGGTCTTATCCTGGTCCAGGTCACATTGATTTAATTGTCATTAGAAATTATAGTCATATACTACTGGGAGGTACTGAAAAAATGTGATGTAATAATTGTAGGTCATATTGTCCCTACTGGTCTTCCATCATACTTTGGCCGGTGTGACTGTAAAACAGGTGTTAAATTGAATTCTGGTATTAAAAAAGTCCTAAATTTAATGTGGTGCACCCTGCAGAAACCCTGAAAACGTGCAATACATGTGACCACTTTAATGTCTCAATAGGTGTTTAAATACAACACATCCATGGAGAAACAAAAGATCTTCATCTCCGGGCTGCCGTTCTCCTGCACTAAAGAGCAACTGGAGGAAATGTGCAAAGGTCATGGCACCATCAAAGATGTTCGTCTGGTCACGTATCGCTCAGGAAAACCTAAGGTGAGGCACGAAGAGGAGGACAGTGTCCAGATGTTTGAATAACTATAGTCCTCCCGATTGAGATAATGGTGACCACCTTTGACCATGCAGATGCTGAGCAAGCTCGAGGTGCAGAGTCTGTTGTTGATGGATTAACCCCCTCTTTGCTGTGTGGCTCTGCAGGGTCTGGCGTATGTTGAGTTTGCAGATGAGGCTCAAGCTTCTCAGGCGGTTCTGAAAATGGACGGGACGGATGTAGAGGGCAACAAAATCTCTGTTGCTATAAGTAACCCCCCTCGCAGAAACATGATGGATAAGCCTGGTTCCAACAGGCCCACGTCGGACACAATGCCTCGCCCGGTCTACGGATCGTAAGTTTGACTCGCTTCACGCCGACTGAAATGTTTTGAAAGTCTGCCGTTCTCGGATCTGAACCTGTACAGTAACAGAGCTGTTTTTTTCTTTCTTCTCTTTTTAGGAGAGGAAGAGGACGCACCCAGCTCTCATTACTCCCTCGCTCCCTGCACAGACAAAGTGGGCCTGTAAGCAAAGTGGAGAACGGGACTGCACCTGACCAGGCGCCAGCAACAACCAGCGCAGCAGTGAACGCAGCTGGAGAGACTAAACCTTTGTCAAATTCAGACTTTGCCCGGATGCTTCTCAGTAAGTGAGAAGATGAGCGAGAGAATTACGACCGCCTTCACACTGAAAGCCATCTTGTGTCCTTACAAATCAGTGTTGGTGATTTTTCTGTAATTGGTTCCCTGGCTTCCCTTTAATCCCAGTCTTGTTCTCATCATCCGGTCTGTGAGATTGCCTTAATCACTGAGCTCCTGCCCTCCATCAAAAACCCATGTCAACCCAGACTTTTCCCCAGTGTGACAGATTGTTTTTGTTCTGGTTCGGTTGAAGGTGGCCGACAGGCTATTTTATAAAAAGTGTATCATATTTGTGTGTAAATATACTGTATCTAAAATTGTATGCCTCATGTTGCAAAGTGTCTTCTTTTGTTGTGTAATGTGAAAGGGATCTGAGAGAAGATGTGGGAGAGTATTTTTTTAAATATTCAAAACAGCCAAACTTGTGAATGTTGTTTTAAAAGGGTAATATGCAAAAGTTCAGATGTGGTGTAATATAGTTGGTGTGTGTGTGTGTGTGTGTGTGTGTGTGTGCGCGCGTGCGTGCGTGCGTGCATAAGTTGGATGTGTTAAGTGATGAAAATACATGTTCTCCAGATGTTTTTAGGAAACCTAGGACTTCTGTTGTGTAACCTATTTTGAACTTTTGAGGAAACAGCTAACAAGGCTAGCATAGAACAACTAATTCATTATTTTGGCATAATACTACCTGCAAATAATTATTTCATTGGCTTTATCGTAGCCTGAGGGCATGTTATTACAGTATGAAAACTGCGTCACACTGCTGACGCTTGATTATCAGTTATAGTATTTTGGGAATTGCTCAAAGTATACGGTGTCATGAGTTCTGTTGTCATCGCTGTTAATGTGACCTGTCTGTTCGAGGTAAAAACATCCATCAAATCACAAATGTTTTGGATATCGGTCTGACTTGATGTGCCGTGGACTCAGAGACATTCACAGTGTGCACATGTAAGCAGGGTGTTAATGATGCTGAAGAAATGTGTGGCTAGACGCATACCTGATTAATGAGTCTGTGCTTCAGTTTGGTTTATAAATAAGTGTTTCAAACTGTTTGGATCTTTAACTTCACACGAGAAGTAATTTGCACAAAAGTCTTAAGCCGAAACTAGAAGTCAAATTAATTGGCAAATATTTCAAACCATTTGCTATTTCCAGCGTCTCACATGTGAGGAGTGTTTGCTTTTCCTTTTGTTACACTATGGTAAAATGATTGTATTTGGGTTTTGATAGGACAAAACAAGACATTTGATGATGTCTTTGGCTCTAGGAAATTGCAATGGGTGTTTTTCAGTTTTTTTTAAGTTTTGTAGATGAAACAATTAAGAACATAGTTACTTGCAGACTTGCAAGACTTCATTGATATAAGAGAAGACATGAATTAGTATGTGTTAAAAGAATTAGAATATAACCATTAATGCTACAAAGTACGTTTGTACTGTAATTGAGTCTTTAGAAATTAGTTTTATAAATGTGGCTTGGACCTGGTTTCCTTTGTGTTCACTTGAGTTGAATTCACCCTCCGATTGAGCTTGTTCGATGAGTCAGAGTTCACTGACAGTGTTCTGGGTAAAGAGGATATTTTTGTCATTTACGCATTGTTGAGGTCTGCAGCTCCTTCGATACAAGAGAATCTATGCAGTTTTTCCATTTGTTTTCCCGTGTTGTGAGTCGACTTTCCACTCGTCTTGTTTGGATATTAACAATTCTGTACATAAGCTATAATATTTCCAAAAGGTCACTGTAGTTTGTAATAAAGTTTTCAAAACAGATGGAATACAAGCTATATGTAATTGCTCTCACCACAGTGGCCTAATCTTAAAAAAAAAAATCTAAATATGTTGGTCTCCAGAAATCACCTGTTTTATGTTCAATACTAAAAGGTGGTATGTGTGCGTTGCTGTTTTGTATGATTTCTATTGGAAATGTTTTGAATTTGGTATAGAGGTAAATAATGGCTATTTTTAGTTTTTTGTTCAATCAGTATTTAT
The DNA here is from genome assembly GCA_036024295.1 of Nannoperca obscura. NCBI lineage: Eukaryota > Metazoa > Chordata > Actinopteri > Centrarchiformes > Percichthyidae > Nannoperca > Nannoperca obscura. Next base: position 34,071 of record JAVQJL010103417.1, read on the forward strand.
TTTCCTGCTTGTGTCATTATCTACCCTTGTGTTTTGGGTTCTGTAAAAACAAGTCATGTAGTTTTTTTTCTGTTAATAAAATCATGTAAATCATCTTTGATCCCAGTATGACACACAGCTTTGTTCGTTCTAAAAAATTCCAAAACCATTTAGACATTATGAAAGTTAATACTTTTATTTTAAAATAAAATAAATAAATACATGAAAGTGCTTTACAGTGTCGTAAGACATCTTTAATCCAAAGATAAACTAAAATGTTCACACACAACACACAACACATCCGCAGTGGTAATCACGGAAGCATCTCCAGTCAAACAACAAAGCTTTCTTTCCTCTTCACATCATCAGTAGTCAAACTTCAGATTGTATTTGATGGGAATTAAAATGCATTAACACTTCTATGGGAACGTGGTTACAAACTAACAGTGGGGGAAAAAATGTTTTCTCTTTATTGTGCAAGAAACAAAGATTTGTATGAAATCCAATCTAAACAGCAAAATCTGATTTCAGTTTAACATCCTGCAGCAGTTTCAATGAATTCAGCAGGAAAAGAACCCAAACTGAAGTGAGGGGACGAGAAGGAGGTATATGGCCAATGGACAAGGCAATTCAACACATTTTATAATAGGACTGTTATTGAAGAGCTTTTAAATTAATCAATATCTCCCTTTCACCTCCCGCCTCCAGCTCAGTTATGGATTGGGATGGTCTGTTTGCAGTCGGGGCACGCCTGGTCCTGGCCGGCTGCCGGCAGCCCCACAGCATGCTCTGTTGTAGAAATCAACAATGTGTCCAATGTCATCTCTGTACATTTGGCTATAAAGCGAATGAAGGGCCGCACATCACCCTCATTGGCCGTGTCTAGTGCTCCATAATACTCCGCCCTTTGTTCTTTGCGAATAGTGACCGGTGGGTATCGCGCTTGCATGAGGACGAGGTTCATGAGCAGCCGTGATGTGCGCCCATTGCCATCTACAAATGGGTGCACATACACCAGTTTGTAGTGGGCGAGAGCTGCATACTCCACAGGATGCAGCTGCAGAGCCTCCTCGGAGTTGAGCCACTGAACCAGCTCCTGCATGTGTCTCTGCAGGTCCTGAGGGTGGGGGGGGATGTGGTGGCCCACAAACACCTGGCTGGTGCGCAGCCTCCCTCCCTCCACGGGGTCCACATGGCCCAGAACCCGCCGGTGAATCTCCAGGATGTCACCGACAGTCATGGCTCCTGTTCTGGACAACAGCGTGGTGTTGATGTATTTCATGGCTGCATCCACGCCGATGGCCTCGTTCTGCTCCATCAGGCTCTTCCCGGGGACGGCGTAACGCGTCTCGATGATGTGTCGGATCTCAGATAGAGTGAGCGTGCTGCCTTCAATGGCCACTGTGTGGTAGATGTGGTGGTAGTAGGTTTCCTCCATCACTCTGCGGAGCGCAGAGTTGCCTTTAGGGATGGACATGAGCCGGCGCACTTTACTGTCAATGATGCTAAAGTAACGCTGGTCAATCTCTTCCACCAAGGGTAGAGTTCGGTCTCGGCTGACCAGAGCTCTCTCATTACATGGCGAGATGGCCAAGGCTTTGGTGTAAAGGTGGTCTGCCTGGACGACATCCTTCTCCTCCTCCAGAATGGTCCCCAGCTCCGTGAGGGCATCCACAAAGTCCGGATTCATGCTGAGTGCGTGCACCAGCAGCTTGTGAGCCTTCTCCCTCTTCCCCACTTTCTTCATCTCCAGAGCCTGCAGCAGCGCCGCTTTGGCCTCTAGCTTCATCTCTGCAATCAGAACATAATGGACAACACAGGTGAAACAGTACAGAGATGATATAGGTGATAATAGAGCAGCAGGTCTTTTCAACAACGGGGCTGGGCAATATTAAAAAATAGAAATCATTTGTGCAGAGCCTTATTCCAGTAGTAATTATTATATATAAAAATCACAGTCAAACAAAAAAAGACAAACTAGAACTGGCATTTTCAAGAACTTCAGAAATAATTCAGACAACTAAGATGCAATATTCCAAAATAAGATTAGCCTGCTATGACAGAAAATAAATTATTGTTAGGGCTGCAATTTGCCCTACAACATGTCAGAAAATTGTGTAAAGGGGCCCAAGGGGGATGTCTTCAAATAGTTTGTTCACCACACAGTGAGAAATCTGAAAACATGCAATTTACAGAGAGTATGAAACAGAAAAAAGCTGAAAATATTCCTAATTCTTAAGAACATGAGTACTTGACTAATTAAGCTACTCTTAAGACTCTAGCGTGAAATAGATTGGAAATGAACATCGTCATGTGGTCCTTATTTATGCAGTACTGGGCATGCATCTAATCTTGTAACATATGGTTTTAAGTTGAACTTTGCATTTAGTGAATTTACACCTCTTCTTGTTTGTACCTTTGCTCGGCTTGGCTCTCTGAGGCAGCAGATCAAGGGCAGTAAAGGGGACAGTGAGGCTGGTGGACTGCACAGCTGGAGGCGGCTGAGAGCTTCCCCACAGCTGGCAGCGGAGCTGGGCGATGCCCTTCAGGGCGGCGCAGCACTGGTCCTCCACCCCCACCATGGGCAACAGGATGGCCACCAGAGAGCCGAGGAGGACACACAGCAACGGGCCCCATCCTCCGAGGACACGGCCGCTGGTGTAACGCCACACCGTCACAGCAGCCATGATGGTGCCAGGTTAAATCCTCCATCCTCTAGTGACTCGGTCCCCCATGTATATCCTCCCCAGCTAGGAGAGCCGAAGGGCGGCGGACAGGAGAGAAAACGCGGTCAACATGACAGCTGGGAGTCACCAACACTGCCGAGGAGATCCAGCTGTTACCCAACTTTTACGGCTCGTACGTTAGCGAACGTTAGCCCTCCGTCGCCTCAAGTGACTCTGTACTCAAACTCAAAAACACCGACTAAATTAACGATTAGACGACGGTTAACTTGCTCTCGGCGTCAGCACAGTTTGTACATTTGTGTACAAAATACACACTTCATCAACTTCCTTGGTATGTACGTGTGAACATCCTGGAATATAATTGGTCAGTAATATATTGAAGGGCGGTGCCGATTGGCTGGAAACGCAGCAATTCAACGAATGGTTCGTAGCCGTCTCTGATTGGATGATATATATATATATATATATATATATATACACACACACACACACACACACACACACACACAGACACACACACACATACACACACATATCTTTGCCCAAAGTTGAGCCTTTCAGAAAATACACATCGTATTACTGCAGCAGCATTTTTTTCATTTAATTGTTTCCCTGTTTGTAATACGAGTATAAAATGTTTAGAATCGTTGAATCTATTAAAATTTCACCTACTGCATCTATATCTGTTTATATATCTCAAATATATATATAATATATAATAATATATAATATACGTTTTTTTCAGTATCCCCACACAGGTAGCTGTTGTAATTTATGTTTTTCTGTTTTGTGATCTGGTCTAAGATAGCTTGCTCTTTAGCAATCAAATACAGGTAAGATACGGTATGTGCATAGTTCATAGTGAGGATTACCTGAGAGGTTGTAAGCAGGGGAGTTAAACAATAATCACAACTGAAATATTATATTATACTACGATGACTCACTTTGTTGAGTTGTTCTCACGATTAACAGGCATTTCCATACTTAGGGAGCTGGCCTGGTCTGATATTTTGGGGCTAATATTTACTTTGACCCCACAGTTTTTTGGTGGTGCAAATGTACTATCAAACAGAAGAGGGCAGCATTGCTCTGTTATGCAAACATCACAGGCGTGTTATAGCATATCCTCAAAATCAGTTCAATCAATGTATTCTTTTACTGTCCAGATTTTGAATGCAACAAAAAGAAATTTGTATTATTTGGGAAGCACGATTAACATCTCCCTCCTCATTGTGCTCCCTCTTTCTATTAAGATTTTGTAATCTTTCAGTTCTATTTATACTTGTCCTTCAATCACTGGTATTCACTTTTATAAGATTGTATGTATTTTTATTAAAAGCTTTTATACTTAGATGTGCATCATCTATTTATAGTGAAATTGTTTTTAGAGAAATTACCACCAGCTGGGAACAGCCTGTGGTGATGAAGATTGATTCCTGGCTGCGTGCCAAAGCCAACACTATTACATACAGTATCTACAGCAGACTATTGGCTCTAAATAGCTGTGTGTTGCTGTCGCCACAGACAGAGAACGTTATGAATGAACACCATGTAGATGATTTTGTGTGGACTTTGTGGATTTAGTAGGTCTGTCTAAAATGTGGGGGTTTGAATTTGTCAAGTTATGTTTCAGAATGTTCTCACACTAAGCTCTGGAGCTGCATACTGACATCATTTACCACAGAGTCCCTCTGTGCAGCTCTGACACACAGCAATTTTACTTTGGAGGATAATGGAGCAGCCAGTTCGAGTGGGCTTGAGCTGCATTCTTTTTTTACTCCTGTTATTTATGTGCTCTATCACACACTTCTCAAAGGAAAGTGCAGGGTGTAGGAAGTTATAGTGGCCAAGAGTTTGTTTAAATTGATTCCTCATTCTCTGAGTGAGTGAAATAAAGAAAGAAAGAAAGAAAAACCTTGGGGGAATATTTAATCAACATGCTGCCAATGATTAACTGGGATCTGGGGAAAGGACGACTACCTGCTGCTTGTGGGATACAGGCTCTACATCTTTTGTATCTACGGTTTACCACTGCACCAAGACTATTAATATTACTCTTTGGCTTGGAAGCAGCTTTCACTCCATAATACATAAAACCAGGCTTATAGCTTTTTGCAGTGAGAAGAAAAAAGAAGACAAAGCCTTCATAGGTTTGAACCATAAGGTCTTTTAGATCTTCCACTTCCTGAAGGCTATTTAAGATTCCCTTTAATGGCTCAACACTCGCTATCACTACCAAATTGCTGATTATTTTACCATCTAATAGAATGACAAATGTGTACCAAAAGCGTACACCACATAATAAATAAGAGTATATTTAAAGCCAAAGCCATGTGAAGTTGTGGTATAATACAGGATGACCAAAATTGCATCAATTATTTTCTAAATTTAGATTAAAATAAAGAATTAAATGGTTTTCAGTGGGTTTAGACAAACAACAAACTTGTGAATGGTATCATGACAAAACCAAAGAAGTTTATGGTTTGGATACACAATATGACAGCAGTGAACAGTGTCTGGGCATGTGGAAGTGCACTGAAAACAAAATAAAAGTCAAGTTTTCAATGCACATAACATCGTCAGAGGGTAATATTTTAATGATTCTTTGAAACTTTTAGCAAACGTAACCAAGTCACTTGCAGATTTAAACTCAAGCCAAAATAAATCTGCCTCCCTAACAGTGGTGAATAAGCTGCAGAGAGGAGATCATATAAACTGGAAAAGTGCACAAAATAATAAAAAATAAATAAACTAATTCAGTCCTCCTTCAGCCTGGCTCTCTTATGCAAACATCACAGTCATAGTACAGCATGTCCTCTGAAGACTGCAGTAGCACGCTTGGCCATCAGTATAATAAAGATTTATTCTAATACTGTCCAGTTTTTGAATGCAACAAAAAGGAACCTGTATTTGCATGGACAAGATGAATATCTCTCTCCTCAGTATGTTTTGTAATAGATCAGTTATATTTATACTTTATGTTATTAGTATTCAGTTTTGTTAAATTTTATAAATTTTTATTAAAAAGTTTTATACTTTTATGTGTGTCATGTATTTATAGTGAAATTGCTTTTGCAGAAATGACCAACAGCAAAGAAAACTAATTCAGTCCTCCTTCAGACTGACATTGAATTCTGAAATGTCTCCAATGAGAGGACTATTACTCTGAAAGTCTCCACTTCTCTGAGGGATAGAGTTATCATCCACTTCACAGAAAGGGTTAGATTGTGTATCTCAGATCAGGTATCTGGGGAGTCTACCAAAGCTTCTGGCTTCATTTTAGTGTTCAGTTTGGATGTGAGCATGATCATCTTATATTATAGTAGCATCATGCAGAAAATGCACTTTAAAAATAATTGTAATAATTCTCCACATCATTGTCAGTTTACCTTGGATACAAACATCACCCACCACCTCTTTGAAGCTCATGTTGAGTCTCAGAAGTGAAGGCAATCTTGTGGTGAGGAACAGTCCTGCAAGGTGTTCCTCTTCCTGTTTCAGCTTCTCTTTAGTGATGTACATATTTACTTGAATCTTACTTGACACTCAGATTTTACATGCCAAGGTCAGTTTACTTGCCATGAGGAGCATTACAAGGCCTGTTAAAACAATTGTATAAAGTTGTGTATGATTCTGGAAGAGATTTGTCAAGTCTGAGAAAATAACCCTGATGCCACACTGTTTAAAAAGTACAGCTTCCAAATAAGTTATAATTCAAAGATAATAATAGAATTTAAATGGATTTCAGAGTAGAATAATAAGCTTAGCCACTCCCCAGCCATTTAGGGTATTCAAGCTTTAACATATTTTAGTTGGAAATGCTGCCTTAAGCGCTTTTTGAAAACAGATGTTAATAGTGACATTTGTATGGTGTTATAAATCTCATTCCACACATCTGGACCTTTGCAAACTACACTGAGGCACATCTAAGTACATCTAAGTTTATGTTTTTCCCAGTCTGATATGGAGCATATATTATACAAGCATTGTGAAAGATGTTATATTCAGTAAGCTCCAGAAGACTGTAGTAGACTTAAGTAGAAAAGAGGGTCAGTGGGAGCATTTACATTGGACCAGGATATAGCACGTATGTATTTCTTCTGAAGAATTTGTAGTTTTTTCAGATAACTAGGAAAGGTATTGCACCATATAAAATTACAAACATTTTGAATACAATGATATGTTTTGTTGGGCAGCATCAATGGAGATGTTTTAAACAGACATCTCTAGGTTTGTTTGTTGGTCAAGTAAAGACATAGGAATAGTGACAAAGAGATCGGATCCTCTTGTTCTGGGTTGACAAAGGAAAACTTTTTTCCTACTAAGCTGTCATTCAAAGGAAAAAGAGGTTGTTCAGTGCAATAGCAACTTCCAAAATTGTTGTACAAACCAACCAATTTGGAAAAAATATATATTTGTTTTTGATTAGTATGTCATGGGTATTCCAAATTAGATATTTATGTGGAGAGAAACTGTGCTTGAAAATAAGAAACCAAGCTTAAAGCATTTGTTTGTGAAAATTTGCCAATCTAAATGGTAATTTTTCAGTTTTGTAGTTGGACATCAGCGAAAAGGGAAAATAGAATATATGTAATTTGGAATAAAGTGAATTATTGCAGAGAAATGTTCTGATCCAGTTGGTGTTAGTTCAGGGCAATAAAATCTAAAAAGGCAAGGCAGGGCAAGTTTATTTATATAGCACCTTTCATACACGGATGCAATTCAAAGTGCTGTACAGAGACAAAGTCATGATTAAAGGACAAAAAGAAAGTAATAGTTAAAACTACATAATAAAAAATACATAATACATAAAAAGGCAGTTTTAAAAGATAAAATGTATTAAAAGGATAAAAAGAAAGCAATAGTTAAAACTAATCATAAATGAAAATACATAAAAAAGCAGTTTTAAAGATAAAATGTAGAAT
>JAVQJL010103418.1:0-11540 GCA_036024295.1 Nannoperca obscura
ACACACACACACACACACACACACACACACACACACACACACACACACACACACACACACACACACACACACACACACACACACACACCTTTAATCAGTCATCATTGAATTAACTACAACCACTAAAATAACTCAAACAACACTGCAGGGCACGCAATGATAATTCTTCTTAGGAAAAAAAGAAGTAGCAAATGTGAGCCACATACGTACGGCGTTGATCTGTGCTCTTTAAACGATCTGTTGTTAAATGTAAACGCTTTGGTTTAAGTTATTGGTCTGTTGCAACGGAGCGTTAATGAAAACACAGAAGGAGGAGGTTCCATTTTTTTCAAGAATAAATGATCAGTTCAGTATTTACAATGAAAAAAAGAATGCTGTCTGTATAAACAGATACTGTAACCACACAAACACACATCATATTGAAGATATAAGCTCCGCAGCATCACATGACTGAGACTTAAGAGTACGTTAACATTAAGCTGCTTAAAATTTAAAAACCCATTAAACAGGCAATTTTCTCATCAAAACCCATCAACATGTTCCAACAGTTTTAGTTACAGGCCTTTTTGTAAATGTAACATGACAACCTGGTTCTTTCTCACTGACATTTTAAAAGTCAATGTTTCCAATCACACAGCACAGCCATTGTCATTAACCTGTATTTATGTTATATTGTGTTATGTCTAGTGCATTTAAAGGGCTCATCTTAGATCTCAGATGGGGAATTTCAGAAAAGAAAACCTTACTTCTTAAAAAAAGTTTTATTTGTTCCATTTTTCATTCAAGTTGAAAGTTTATTCAAAGTGCAATTAGCCTCTTTAAAATATGATTGCACCTGTGAGTGCCAAAGCAATTATTCTAAGATCATCATGTAATATCTAGCCAGACTTACTGGAATCGTATTAAAACCAGGCCAATACTTGTGATTTTAAGTAGCAAAGAAACAGCAGCTATTCCAGCTACATGACGGCAGTGTTACGCGTGTGTGTGACTTACTATAGCAGCTTTCACAGGCTCTGCCAAGGCCGGGGGTCTGCCCTGAGCCCGGAGGGCCTGGGACCACCGCCCCTGCTGCTCCATTCACCAGAGCTGGTTTTACATTGTTGCTCAGCTGGTTGGGGTTTGGCTTGTTACTGGAGGGGAGCACAGGAACAGAGAGAGGGGTCAGACCAGCCAAAGAGAATACATAACATTTATCAGGCTGCTGCTAGAGACAGCGGCTACACTGAGGCTGTAATGAGAGCCGTGTGTGCTCCAGCAAGAGCAGCAGATGTCCAACTTTAAAAACACCAGAGATGTTCCGGAGAGGGTCGGACCAACTCTAACCTATCTCCGTGTTATTCCGATGAAAGATTATTGCACAAATGATCTCTGATGAACATAATTAAACCTGATATTGCACACAGAAACGTGCACTGAGGTACTTACTAGTTCGGGATGTAGACCTGCTTCAACTTGCTTTCTGCCTCGGCTGCTTTTAATCGTTTCTGGAGCAGAGACGGAGACGGAGGAGAGAGTGGAGAAAGAACGGTGTGATTACAGAGGTTAGCTCCAACAACGCCAGTTTAAAAAAAAACTCATTTAAGAGCGAATTTGTCAACTTTGAGTTCAGAACCTCACACGGATTGAACTGATTTCAGGACAGTGAGTAAAGCCTTTCTGAAATGGGAGAAACACTAAAAGAAATTAACAAAGATTAATAATATTCCTTTTTTTCACTAGGGATGTAAATTAGATGCAAACAAAAATATCTATGTAACAGTTATTGAGCTGTAAAGAAAGGAAATTATGAAATATAGCTAGAAATAAATAATAAAATGTACATTAAGATAGATCCAAAAAAAGGGATTTTTTTATTTTTTTTACCTGCTGTACATATCTGTCAGTGGTCTTCCACATGTAGTAATACTCAATAATACTCGTCAGGGACTTCCAGGGCAACTGGAGAAAGAGAGAGGGCATAAAATAAATCATTATTTCAGTGTAGCGGTTATTAAAGCGGTGAGAGGTCCCGGTTTCAATCTCCAGACCGACTAATAAGCGTGTGTGATATTTTCTACACACACTAGACCGCCAACGCGCCTTTAAGCAATTCAGTATTTTCAGTGACGCACCTAAAAATCATAGCAAAAGTGGATTTAGCACTCCTGCATGAAAATACAGATGTCTTTAGCCAACTCTACTCATCTGTCACGATATGCCATTTTATACAAAGAGATTCTTTACATAAAATGACCAAAAACAACACAACTGGACACAAACTCTACTTAGGTCACACTGTAAAGTTCCCTCTGAGAAGTTTGAAATGAACATGAGATGTCAAGAAGAAGCCCCACCCATCGTGGTGGTGTAGTCCTGTTGTTTGAGAGAAAGCCAGGGTGGAAACCGGAGTGAGCAGCACTGACAGCAGCCAGCCACCAGGTGGTGGAGTGATGCACACAGTGAGAGCTGAGTCCTCAAGCGGCAGCAGCACTCTCCTCAAGAGGACTGCGAGGAGCTACAGCAGAAAGGCAGCTGGTCTCCTGGGTTTTAACCAACACTCGCATTCGTTTTCTCAAGAATATTTCTGTGGCATGTTTCTCTGGATAAATGGCCATTGTGCTTGGCTGAAACATTTTCACTCTTAACTATAGGTGGGCTGCAATCTCAGTTTACATGACCACTATGGTCCTTGAAAGTTCTTCCGTATGACATCAGCTAAACGTCTAAATGAAGTCCAAATGTCTGCTACAGAACTCGAATTGTGGTTTCTGTCCTCAAAAGGAGCGATTAGGGGTGCACTGAATACCCACTGTACACACGTGAAAATGAGACTATAGGCATCCTATATACAGGTTGAGAAGCAGCATACAAAGTGCTCAATATGAAGCCCTCACATATGTCATATCTCATTAAACTGAAAAGCTCTTTAAATACTCAATATTCAATACCCAATCACACAGAGACATGATATTTAAAATACAGCCGTGACACACAATTCTATACAATTAAAAGGAATGTATTTTACGACAATATGCTTATTTATTCCCTTTCTTGCTGGGATCAATAGCCACAATTAGTTTATATGCTTAAAAACATTTCATTTGATTAAATTAAAATGTCTGTTGGAGTCATAAATTGGCATAATGTCAGACTTCCTGGACTCATTGTCACTGTGAGGTTACCAGGCAACCAGAACAGCTCGTAGGTGTATTTTTGTTTTGACCTTTAGACTAGCCGTTTCCCCCTGTAGACAGTCTTTATGCTAAGCTAAGCTAACCGAACCGTCCACTGGCTTCGGTTTCATATTTTTAAATATCAAACTGTGCCTTTAAATTTTCTACTCACAAAATCCTGCTGGATGTCTGTGAAGTCTTTGCCGTATTTCTCTAGCGCCTCCTCAAACAGGTTGGCCTCTGAGGCGCTCCACTCCTCCATCTCATCCCTGCAGAGGACGGGCCCACCCTGAGGCACCAGCGCTGCGATGGCTCGAGTCATGTCATAGCCTGTGGCATGGAGTGTGTCCATTGCGTGAAACTAAAAACACAAGACAGAAATACATGTTAATGTCGGGACATTTCCGTGTTGTTTGAGCCACTTATGCAATGAATTTCTGCAATATTCTGCTGACTGGAGTATGACTCATTTTTATTTGTTCAGTTCCATGGAGTTTATATGCAGCCCCTTGTCCAAGCCTTAGGGCTGTGTTTGTGTGCATGTGGGTAGCTAGAAGGCCTCTCATCTATGTTTTATAAATGAGGATAAGATCTAGGGCAGAGTAGACCAGCACCAGGCTTCTGGTGCCAAGTGCTTGTTAAGGATAACCAAGCACAGGCCTCAACAATCACTAACAGACACACAAACACACACACACACACACACACACACACACACACGTACAACAAGCATTTTCTTTGATTAACACTACTGCATCCACACCCCATACACTTTCTATCCAGGCTACGATGCTGATTTAACCCAAGGCTGCTTTCATGTGTGCGCATCTCACCAAGGTGATGTCTCTGGAGGCTGCAGCAGCGCTCATGTGAAGGCTGGGCTGTCGGACAGAACTACTGCAGTCCAAGGCTCTGGCGAATGTACCTACCGACCTACGGGACACAGACGAGATGAAAAAGATAGACCAAAAAAAACTTATATTCACTTAGGCACAAACAAAGTTGAAAGACTAATCAGAAAAGTTGTCATTCCAGTGTTTCCTGATAAAATATTCAGTTACGTAGTGTTGCTGAGTAAAAGATACAACTGCCAATTGAGCTAAAACTGCTAAGCACCCATAAAAAAGAAAGAAAAAGAAAAATGAGGATCACCAGATGTTAGAAAGCGTTCGAGGCACTTTAAATGAATTGTAGACATTTTGGGGAATATGTTTATTGGCTTTAATGCAGAGAGTTGAATTTGAAGGTCAATACCGAATATAACCTAAATTTGAAGCAGGAACCAGGAGACTGTTAGCTTAGCTTAGCATAAAGACTGGATGCAGGAGGAAACAGCTAGCCTAGTTGTGTATCAGGACGTGTTGAGTTTTCACGTGAGGTTTTGTTCCTGACTATCAGTCTGTCCGATGCAGTAACTTCCTGGAGTCTTGTCACCACTTTGAGGTTGCTCGAGGAAGTCACTGCTCCCTGATTGCACGGAGAAAACTTACGGGGTACAATACGTTAAGTGCGCTTTAGAAGTGCCGGTACCTGTGTTACCTTTAAACAGATCCACGTGTATGCTTTGCTAAGCTAATCATCACTTTGCTGAAGCTTCAAATTTACCATGCAGATATGAAAGTAACTATTCCGTTATTGTGTTGACTTACCGAGCTACAACTAAGAACTGGTCAATCTGTTTCTCCGTCAGTGAGCTGTTGGAGTCCCAGACCTTCTCCTCTAGTTTCTCCAAGTCTCTGCAATCATCCTCGCCTATGTGGACCCAGAAGACATACAGATACAGACAGAGTGAATTCTCCTACGCTGTTTGTGTGCACAATGGCCCCTTATTGATCACATATGGACAAGAGTTCGTAAAATCCACAATTAAATCTGGTTTTCTTCCTGGTTTTCCCTTTTTTAAAACGACTACCTGGTGTAAAGCGTTAATGAATCCCAGAGCTGACTAGGTGGGGTCTGTCGAGCTGCCAGCCTGCAAAAAAAAACAGCCAACCTGCCTGAGCTTCACATGTAACAGAATTTCATTAACATGGGTTTAATTAGAGAGCCTGGTGTCCCAGGGTGCCCTAATTGCAATTTCAGAAGGTTTTCCCACCTGCTAAGAATAAAATTCTGGAAAAACACTGAATCCTAAATCTGTCAGAAAATTAGTCACATTCAAAAATTAAATGAAAATATCTTTGAGGCTGCTTGCACGAAAAAAAGTAAAAAAACTCTACAGCACCAGAGTTTAAAATATAGTTACAGCTTTAAGGTTCTTGCCGCCCTCGCCTCCATTGTATTCAGTATAAACGTGGCGGCTGCTCGTCGTGTGACCATGGCAACCAGAGAAACTATGCCAAATGGAAAGAATACAGGTGCTGATTTGACTGTACCCGAGTTACCTGAATTCTGGAAGTGCTTTTACAGTTTGGCCAGAAACTTCCAGATATTAATGTGCAATATTTTTGTACACGTCGCATTATTTTCTGTTGTTCAAATGACTGCCTGTATGCAAGTGTATACAGTACACATTATCCTGTATTCGGAGGACATGTGAGCCATATTGTGGAGAAACAGGAAACGTTGTTGTCGTCGACTTAGCAAGATGTGAACATGGCGGTCGTAAATGAAGCAGGTGTGTAGTAACTTCAAAAGCTGTCTTCTTTTTACAGTAACATTGTGCTCTCTACTCTCGTAGAATTATCACTTGTGCAGCACAAAGGCGATCTGTTATTGCAAATGCTTTGATAATGTATAATAATGCTGCCACACTGTCATTTCCATGGAAACCCGGGTTAGTTGTTTTACTTTACTAGTAAAAAAACCCCCACAAAGTTAAAGTTCATGAAATGTTCTTGAGAATTGAGAAATTACAAAACCATGAAACGTTGAATAGTTTATTGTGGCTCAGGCTGCCCTATTAACGCTGAAAAGGCAAGAAAATCACTACAAAGCAAAAAACAGTCAAAAGACCCCTACAGGAAAACTTTACGGTTCTTCGCTGCGAATAAGCTTCTCTGGAAAACTGTGACCATTAAAATCGCCGCTCGAGCTTTAAGTATGATGTACCTTCTTTCAGGAGGTCGGTGATGTCGGCCTGGAACTTGTTCCCAACACGGATCTCCCCCTTATCAGCCAGCAGAGTCTTTTGCTGAGGGTCATACACCAGCGAGTAGAAGAAGGCATCCTGGGAAATACAGATGGCAGGAAGGCGTGAGGATAAAATGAAAGGAACAGGAAGCGAGACGGGCAAACGCACAGCCGAAAGAGAGGAGTGTATCTGTCTCCGCATGTGTGTGCGCGCGCACTTTCCCCTCTGCTAGTCTCTCGTCTCCTCATTACTGTATGTGAAAAGAACATTCTGGGTCAACATGTTGAATAATTCATCTGGAAACAAGAATCTCTTAACTTATAAGTCTCTCTCGCGTGCGCGCGCACACACGCGCACACACACACACACACACAGTCTCTCGAAGATAATACTTACATTTAAAAACACCTAATCACAGTTTAGAAAACTCTGGCGTATTATCTGGCCCGAGGAGCTAATGTGCATACCTCTCTGTCCAGGTACGACTTCAGGGCTTCTGTCTCGTTCAGCAGCGTCACACAGCACTTCCCCCTGGAGTCCGGCAAGAATGTAAGGAAAGGAGGTGAGGAAGGGGCGGAACCAAAGAAGGAAAGAAGGACATAAGAGTGGTAAGAAGAAAGTAAAGAAGGAAAGTCCAGGAGTGTTGCATAAGTGCCAGATGAAGGCTGCCACCCTGGTCCGAACTCTCCTCCACAAGAGAACCTGTCTGCTTTGATGCAGGATACATCTCAGAATCTGCAGCGATGATGTTGATTCGGTTCCAGCTGGCGCAGTCTGTTAGTTGACGAATCACGGTCCAGTGTGTTGACACCGACAACACTCATCCCTGTCCCTTAACTGCTACTGTCTGAATTCAAATTATTTACCAGCAAATTAGTCAAACCGCTCTAGCTTGAAACAAATACGATTTGGCACGGTGATCAGCTCAAACACATTGCGTAACCTTGCTGCGCGCCGGCGTTAAGACTGGAAATCTTAATCAAGTTTGAATCCTCGCTAAACAAACGAGTATTTTTATTCCAGCAGATGTCAGTTCGCCGTTCCTGCCTCTCTTCAGAAATGTCAAGTAATAATGTGGTAATGATTAGGTGGGTTTGCCTGGAACTCACTGATGAGCAAAGTTCTATATGTAGTGTTGTGTTGACATTTAGTGCTCAACGTGCACGCTATGCATTCGTGTGGATTATTTTGCGTCCGAGTTCGTTTTATCGCCCCACGCACAAAATCCAGAGGGTGGAAATTTGTTTCATTAAAATAGAATAATGCACTCAATAAAATGTAATTATATGGAAGCAGCAGCAGAAACGGAAATAATAGGGTTAAGTAGTCAAACTGTTTAATTAAATCTCCAAGTTCATTAAAAAAACAGTATGACCAGTGTCAGAGATGAAATGCTGTCTTTTAGCAATTGCTGCTACTAAATAATTCATGCTACCTCGAATACCTAGCTTAATAGAGCTGCGAAGATTATATTACATTTTAATAAATCAATTAAATGTTTACAATGAATGCAGTGTATGCTACTTTTCCTGATCTTACATTGTAATAAACTGAATATTTGGAATTGTTAAAGACATCTGAAGACATCACCCTGTGCTATAGGATATTGTGATATGTGTTTTTCACTTTTTTCTGTAGACCAAACAATTAATTAATTGAGAAAATAAATGGCAGAATCTAAAAGTTTAGTAATAGTTAGTTGGAGACCTAACCCTTTAGATTTTCATGAAATCAAACCCCATGTTTTTGTAATATTTATAGCCAGTTTTTTGTTGTTGTTTTGCAATAGCCATTCAATGTATTTACTTTCAGTTATTGTCTCTCTGTATCGTAGCTTTTATTTGATTCAGATTTCCTCCCTGAACCAAATACTAGGGATTCACATGAAACGATGCAGCGTGTAATCAAGCACAATTTTATCTCATTAATATCAGCACCACCGTTTCAGACCTGTATTATTCTATTGCTAATGCAAACCAAACATTTTCTACAGCTGCTGCAGCTTCACATTGAAAGCATTCAACTGGAAACACACAGGATTGGTCTTTATTGTAAAGCAGCCACAGGAAAGTCAATGTATTTGTCACCTCAGTTAGCACTGACCGCAATCGTTCATCAAACAGTGAGTTTAATTTGTTTGCCTGTTGTTTTTCTGACAAAGTAGCTGCTCAATGAGCGTTTGCTGTAACCGCAGGCTTCGCCAAGTAATCAAATAAATATTTAAAATGTAAAATGTGTTTATTTTTTGTTAAAGTGACAGTGAAGCAAGATAATTGCACTTGTTTTTATTTTGCAGTGTAGTTATCTGATTCACTTTCACAATTGGTTTTTCTTGTTTTGTGAAGATTGGGATTTTTGGAGGCTTTATTCACCGCTTGGGACAGATATATGTACTCTGTGAGCGCACGATTCTTGGAGGAAAGGCAGAAATAAAGAAAAACTGGAAATAAAAGAAACAAAAGAAACTAAAACCGATCATTTAGTTGTGTAATACCAGGGTGGTGTACAGCGGCGTACCTGATGTGCGTGGCAGGTAAAGACTCCAGTTGGCGGGACAAGAAGAGCTCTCTGTGTCTGAGCTGGTGTTTCTGTTTCTCGGGGAGGTCCGCCATCTCTGGATTCTCCATTTCCTCCTCCAGCTCCCCTGAGTGGGGCAAAGGTCAAAACATACACGCATCAGATGGGGCGGAACAATGACGTGCACGGGGATAACAGAGGGGCGGGGATGCAAATACGTCGGCCGCGGCCACAAACAGTCGCAGATGCACAACACAAGGATGCACACTTGATGAGCCAGAACAATGAAGTCCCCGGAGAGAAGGAGACTCGTGTTCACAGGTATTTTACATAAAATCTCACTGATTATGTCTACATGAGACCTGCAATGTGAGTCAAACATTGGGCCCAGGGTTTCTCTTCCAATTCTGTATTTCTACCCTTGTTACAAAAGTGACACCATGGGTTATCAGTGTCTCCTCAAGTTTCTCCATCATTTTAATGGGCTCCAAATGTGTTTTCATTATACTATTATTTGGATATTTATGTGTATTTCAAGGGTGGAAACTACAAAAATATTCTGAATGGCAACACCAACATAGAGTCTACTCTATGTTATCCAAATAGAACAGAAAAAAGACACTGAAAACGCACAACCGTGTCCACAGGCTTACTCCACTTGACTAGTTAAGTGACCTGTGTGTGCAAATCTGGCGGAGTTTCCCTTTAGGCTTGTGTTGATCAGTCTCGGCAGGTACGGCATTGTGTCTCAGAGCGCTTCGACGTGGATTCTCCCAAGATTGGGATAATCCCTGTACCACACAGGAGGAATCGAAGGTGAAAAACATCCCAGAATGAATGGACAGAGCGACTGTTGATTGAAGGGCTATCATTCCATTTGAGTGGGTCATGTGTCTGAGTCATTCTGTAAGAATAGATTTAGCTGCTGCTGGTGGGCAACATCTCCTCCCCACATTAGCTTCTCCTCGTGTGTGGATGAGGAGGAGGAGGAGTGGAGGAAACGAAGGTGGGAGAGACAGAAAAGAAGAGGTAAGAGAAGGTGAGACGGACAGGAATATAGATAAACAGATCAAATGGGCGAGAAGAGCACAGGGGGAGAAAGTGTGACAAAAGTGATAAAGAGCAAAGGAGCATAAAACGAAGACAGAGAGACATAAGGACAGCAAGCGAGAGAGAGAGAGAGAGAGGAAGAAGGGGAGCAATAGAGAAATCAGCAGGGAGAGCGAGGAAAGAGACAAAGACAGGCAGAGGGAACGCTGGAGAGAGTGGTAGAGAGAGTAAGTGCAACAGAGGGAAAGAGAGCAGTCGGTACGTGCTCCAATTCATTTGGAGTTTCATTAGAGGAAGCGAGACAGAAAGAGGGAGACGGGGAGCAGAACAAAAGCAATCAAGGGATTTTCAGGAGAAGAGATGTGTGGCCGAAATCAATAAGTACTCCTTCACTCTACCCAGCACTCAGCACCCAGCAGACACACTATCAGTGCCCAGGCAGAGTGCGCACACACACACACACACATACACACACACACACAGAGCACGGGCGGCACTCCGTCTTCTGCCATGTAAAAGCAACAAAACACAGACTGAAATTATTAATAAGAAAAACAAAAACAAGATTAAAGGGAATAAGAAATAAGGTGGCAAGTTGCAGGACTGTCAGTGGGGAGACAAAAGTGTGTGAACACGAACTATGTGGGGCATCAAGTGCGCTATGCGTGTGTGACATGACTACAGGATGTGTTTTGCGGGTACCTGATTCGTACATTATGTGCACATTACGTTTTCAGTATTTACTGTACCGATGGTTCCAGAAGTGATCCAGCCAGGCAGCTCATAATGAGCTCGAAACCGCTGCCAGTGCTTCCCCTACACGGCACTGCATTAGCATAAAAATCTATAACACTGAAAAACTGAATCAAATTTAAATTGCAAGAGGAGTATATTAATTATTGGCATTCCCTATGAAGCAGAAGAAGGCTCACTGCAAGATAAACTGTCTAAAAATATTTTGTTTTTGACAGGAGATCAGCTTGAAACATTAAAAGAAAGAACAAAACAAAAATGAATGACAGCAACTCCTAAGTTATGCAGGAATTGAGTTTAAAGAATAATGGAATAGTCTAGTGTTTCCCCCAGGATGGAGGTTATAAAATGTGAAAAAATAAATAAATCCATCACATAGTTCCCCTAGCTCAAAGTCCTATTTTGTCTGACCAAGAGTTCAAAATCCAAAATTTATTCAACCATTTACAATGATATTTTAAAAAAAGAAAGAAAAAAAGTCAGCAAATCCTCAAGTTGCTTGAGGACAAAAACGATTAAGAAGATTATTTTTGTTGTTTTGCTGAATATTGCCAAACTGATTTATCGATGGATCTCAGAAGAGTTTATTTTCCCAGACAATGCTATTTGCTGCTCTGAATGATGGTGTGACCTGCTGGGCTGAACCAGACGGATCCTATCACATTTCATCTCGTTATCGGGGTAGTTTTACCAGATAACGGGTTAAATGTGTGGCTTTTCTTGCCGTGTGATGCAGCGCCTCTGCCTCTGCTGAATCGTAATGACCCTCTTTTTACATATCATGAGAAAGTTAATAACCTTTTGGGACTTTAGCAGAGGCGCTCTAGAGGAAGACACCGGGAAAGGAGATGTGATTCAGTGTACCAGTTCCTGTGGTGCCTTTCTTGAAAAATTTGTTTTTAGCCTCTGAAGTTTCTCCACTTATTTTACCAATGCAGTTTTTATTTGTGTGTGTGTGTGTGTGTGTGTGTGTGTGTGTGTGTGTGTGTGTG